>CM077097.1:113744783-114014566 GCA_039513925.1 Platanthera zijinensis | reverse complement strand
GAGAATTGGTTTATGAACAGATATCTTTGAGCCTGAAATTAAAGAATTAGTTAAATTATGAAAAAAGAACATCTTTAACCCTTAAATAATAAGTATTCAACAGAACCATTATTCATAAACGTTTTCAATAATAGTCTCTTGATATAACGAACTGCATTGTCGCAGAATCCATGATATATCCCTTCTTCGAGATCATAATAAATATATGAATTGTTCATTGATCAATTTTGTGTGGGCAATCATTAAGCCGGAAATGCATATAGCAGGTTGATCTAATACCCAAAGGTGTTCAACGCTAGGCTTCTCCTTGAACATCATTTCAATAGGAGACTTCATGTTGATCGGACCAGAGGCATCTGATTAATGCATAAGTTGCGCACATCATTCCTTCCACCCAAAAGGACCTGGGAATGCCCTTTGCATGAAGACAACACTTGTAGGTTTCCGTCAAATGACGGATCTTCCTTTCCACTACTCCATTTTGTTGTGGAGTAAGAGCACAAGTGAGCTCTCTTTGGATCATATGCTTCATGCAGAAGTTAGAAAACTTGGATTATACAAACTCACCATCATTGTCTGATCTAAACTTCTTGATCTGCAGGCCAAGCTGACCCTCCACCAGCTCCTTGAACTCCACAAACAACTGGAAAGCAGCTGACTTCTCCTTCATGAAATACACCCAAGTGTATCTTGAGTAGTCATCAATCAGCGCCAACATGTATCTGCTGCCTCCAAGACTAGCACTAGCAGTTGGCCCCATCAAATCACCATGAATGCACTCCAAAAGTGTCTTGCTCCTTGTCTGAGACTTGTCAAACGGAAGGCAATGAGCCTTTCCGAACTGACATCCTGCGCAGATATGGCCATCTCCGTAGGATGACAACTTAGGCAAGCCTTTCACAAGGCATCTCCATAGCTTTCAGCTTGTCCATCCCTACGTGTCCAAGCCTCTCATGCCAAATAGTAGAGTATCGTTGGCCCTTATCCAATCAATATAAGAGCTTGTTGATAAAACAAACAAGTCTTTAACCTTTCTCCCTATATGAGCAACATCAGCCTTAACTACTGATATGTTGCGGAGAAACTTCACCTCTGTTGGCCAAAACAGAACATGATAGCCCGCGTCAACCGCATTGGTCACTGAGAAGAGGTTCTTCTTCATGCCAGGTACGTGATACACACTCCTTAACGTGAGTGGACCCTGTGCACTCTCTAAAGAAACCACACCCTCCTTCTCTACAGTATGAACAGAATCATGAAAGAAGCGAACTAAAACAAGCCGGAAAAGGTATAACTGAAATTTTATTATCAGAAAAAGGTATCTATTACAAAGGTATGGCCTCCCTTATATAGAATGGAGGAGAGAAGAGAGAATACAAATAAGAGATGTGGGACTAAAAACTAACAAAAGAATCTGGGCGGCTAGAATAACAGGCCGGAACAAGCCGCGCGGTTAGACAGAAGGGCTAACCGCTCGGCCACTACCAGAGAGAGAGACAAGCCGCCAAGTGAGACCGTTAGAACTGCCCGGTCTCCTAGTCGCCAGTACACAGACCGCTTGGGACCTCAGACCTCAACGCAGCAACCAACCCGCTGGAGGCAAACCGCCAGACCGCCCGGTCAATAACCCGCCAAGCCAGACCGACAGACCGCCCGGTCTCAACTTCAACACTCCCCTCAAGCTGGAGCATATATGTCGATCATTCCCAGCTTGTCACATATATGAAGAAATGAGGCGGATACAGGCTTGGTGAAGATGTCGGCCAGCTCTTTTTCAGACGTGACGAAGGGAGTGCAAATTTGTTCCTTCAGAATCTCTTCACGAATGAAATGACAGTCGACCTCAATGTGTTTGGTTCTCTCATGGAAGACTGGATTTTTGGAGATATATATATAGCAGCCTTGTTGTCACAGAACATAGGTAGAGGATGGTTGTAGACCTCTCCTAAATCCAACATGAAGCCCGTAGCCACTTTAGTTCGCAAGTGGTCGATGCCATACTCCGATACTCAGATTCAGCACTGGATCTGGAGACAACAGATTGCTTCTTGCTCTTCCAACTTACCAGATTGACCCCAACAAAGGTACAGAAACCGGAGGTAGACTTGCGGTCCCCTTTGTCATCCGCGTAACTCGCATCTGAGTAAGCTTCAAACCCTCAGATGATCATTCTCTGAAAGAGCAATCCTTTCCCAGGGGCTGCTTTGACGTACTCCAAGATCCGCAAGGCGGACTGTAGATGGCACTCCCTGGGAGCTTGCATGAATTGACTCACCTTGCCCACAGCATAGGAGATGTCGGGCCTAGTCACGGGAGGTATATGAGCTTACCAACTAGACGCCTGTACCGCGAAGCATCTGAAAGAAGAGGCGAATCATCTGTCCAGGTTTTGTCTTCTCCAACAGCCATGGGACATCGGGCAGTTTGGCCCCAGTCAATCCTGCTTCTTTTAAAATATCAAGAGCATACTTACGCTGAGAGAGGACTAAAGAGTTGGGCTTCCGAGAGATTTCGATCCCCAAAAAGTACTTCGGAGAACCCATGTCTTTTGTGACTAGATGTTGGCGAAGATGCCGCTTTGTCAAGGCTACCCCTTCCTGGTCATCACCAGTGAGAAGAATATCATCCACATATACTGCTGCAAGAACCACCAGTCCCGAAGAGGTTTTGCGAATAAATAGAGAGTGATCAGCAGCGCTGCGAGCAAAACCAACGGCCGCCACAATGCCGCTGAATTTTGTCAAACCAAGCTCGAGGGCTCTGCTTGAGGCCATAGATTGCCTTCTGTAGCCGACAGACTCGTGTCTCCCCCTGAGCAACATACCCTGGAGTTGCTCCATGTAGACGGCCTCCTGAAGATCACCATAAAGGAAGGCATTCTTGATATCCAGCTGGGAAAGGGGCCAGTCTTTGTTGACTGCCACAGAGAGAAGGACCCGTATAGTGCTGAGACGAGCCACGGGAGAGAAGGTGTCAAAGTAATCAACCCCATAGGTTTGAGTAAAGCCCTTAGCCACCAGACGAGCTTTGTACCGGTTTACAGTGCCATCTGGGCCAAACTTGACTACAAAGACCCATCGACAGCCAACAACATCTGTATCAAGAGGAGGAGGGACAAGAGTCCAGGTACCCCGCTCTGTGAGGGTCGCCATTTCCTCATCCATGGCCAGCTTCCAGTGAGGAATGGCAAGGGCCTCCTGGTAGGAACGAGGTGTGGTAGTAGCAGAGATAGCCAGCGCAAAGGCCCTGCGAGAAGGGTTAAGACGATCATATGAAACAACAGCAGCAAGGGGGTGTAGGGTACACGTCCGCACCCCTTTGCGAAGAGCTACAGGAAGATCCAGGTCGGCGGGCTCCTCGGCATCCAGAGCATCCGTGGCAGAGAGAGCTGGCCCGGAGGAGAGAGCGACGGCAGCGGAGATGAGGGAGATGGAGGCGGAGAGAGAGGTGGAGGGAGAGGAGTGGGCGGAGACGGAGGAGGAGCGGATATCGCAGTAGGAGACGAGGGAACGAACGGAATAACAGGAGAATCCGAGGTGGGAGGAAGAGAAGAGGAGTCATCCGAGAAGTAGGAGGCATTCTCGAAGAAGGTGACGTCAGCGGAGACAAACTGTTTACGAAGAACAGGATCAAAGCAGCAGTAGCCTTTCTGAGTGACCGAGTACCCCAGAAAAACACATTTGGTGGAGCGAGGGGAGAGCTTATCACACGGGTGGCAGATGGGACATGCACAAAAGCAGTGCACCCAAAGATTCGGAGAGAGAGGAAAAGGCTCCTTGCCAGGATAAAGGATGGAAAAAGGGGTTTTTCCCTGAAGAACGGAGGAAGGAATGCGATTGATGAGATAGCAAGCAAGAAGAACAGCATAACCCCAATATGAGTGAGGGACATGCATTTGAGTCATTAATGTGCGAGCAACATCGAGGAGGTGACGGTTTTTGCGTTCCGCCACCCCATTTTGTTGGGATGTATAGACACAACTTGTTTGATGAATAACGCCATGTTGAACACAGAAAGAGGTAAAAAGCATGACTTAAGTATTCTTTTGCATTATCAGAGCGAAAAGTTTAACACTAACATCAAACTGATTTTTGATTAAATGATAAAAGGAGGTCCATACATTAAACAGTTCAGAGCGATCTCGTAAGAGATACACCCAAGTACATCTAGAAAAATCATCAATAAAAGTTACAAAATAAGAACTACCCCGACCAATAGTAAGGGTAGGAGCAGGTCCCCAGATGTCGGAGTGGACTAGATCAAACGGACGGTAGAGCCCGACCTTGCTTCGCGGGAAGGAGGAACGATGATGCTTGCCAAGTTGACATGCTTCGCAGTGGAGAGGAGTAGTGGAGGGAGGGAGGTGGGGCAGAAGCTGATGCAGAAGCCGTGGTGGAGGATGACCGAGACGGAGATGCCACTGGAGAAGATCCGTACAAGAAGAAGAGAATGCGGACAAAGCGGAAACGTTGTCGAGGAAGTAGAGGCCGCCACTCTCAGTCCCAGTAGCAATCGTCCGCTGGGAGCTCGGATCCTGAAAAGAGCAAGAAGATGGAGTAAACGTCACAGAACATTGAAGCTGCTTGCACAAAGAAGTAACCGATAACAGATTGCACGGAAACTTGGGCACATAGAGAGTGTCCTCTAGCCGAAGGGACGGAGTAACATGAACCACTCCCGACCCATGAACCGGGGAGGGAGAACCGTCTGCAATGAGGACCGGGGGCAACCGATCATGCTGTTCGAGGAGAGAGAAGCACTGAGGATTGCCCGTCATATGATTAGTAGCACCGGAGTCGATAAGCCATTTACCTTGAGTGACTACATGGGCACTACCTGATGATGTGACTACGGAAGCAGACGGCTTGGAAGAAGAGGCAGAAGAGTCACCCGAGGGCGAAGATGGGGATGTTTTGTCCAGCAGCGGTCAAGAGTGTGTCCGGTGCGGCCGCAGTGAGAGCAGAGATAGCGGGAAGAAGGACGTCCGCCAGACTGATGACTGCGGCTACCAGAGCCACTCCGCTGAGTTTGATGAGCATAGTTATCCGGAGGAGAAGGAGCGGGTAGAAGCGGGCGCTGAAGGAGAGAGGTGACAGCGGCGATGCGAGCAGCGGTGGCATCTAATGTAGGAGATTCCGCCTCACCCAGAATTTGTTGGCGGATCATGTCATAAGTGTCAGGAAGACGGAGCAGATAACACACAACTAGAAGCTCCTGGAAGTGCTTGTGTTGTTGAGCCAGATCCGCAGAAAAGGGGCGATTCTGAAGAATCTCAGCCCCAAGAGCTTGAACTTGTTGGTAGGCAGCAGCGGGAGACAATGTAGGCCGGGCAAAGAGGTCCGCATACAACGTATAGATGCGGGACGTCTGAGCCCCTTTGGAATACAAAGCAGCAAGATGAAGCCAAGCGGCCTTCACCGTCTCATCATGACGGATGACGGGAAGGCATTCATCGGATAGACTGTTAGCGAGCCAAGTACGCACAAGAGCGTCACTCGCATCCCAGTCATCAAAGAGAGGAGAAGTGGTAGGAGGAGGGTCATCAACGAGATGGTGGCGTTTGCGTTGCGAGCGAAGGAGAAAGGTGAAAGAGACGCTCCAATCCGGGTAGTTGGAGCCGACAAGCTTGGAAACGGTGCCAAGGTTCCCGGAAGGAGTAGGAGGAGGAGCCGGATTGGCTACAGGGGTGGCGGCAGGAGTGGTGGCGGTAGAAGCATCAGAAAGAGCCATAAGAGCAAACAACAGGAAGCCGCGCGGTTAGAAAACAGGCCGCGCGGATAGGCAGAAGAGGAACTGCAGCGGTCAGGATGACAGACACCAGCGGCCAGAGAGACCACGACCAAGCCGCAGTAACAAGCGAAGGGGAAGAAGTCGAGCGGCAAGCAGACAGTCCGCTCGAACAGAAGCACAAGAGAGGGCAAGGCACACGGCGATAGGTCGCGGCGAACAAGGCGACAGATCGCAGTGAACAAGGCAACAGGTCGCGCACACAGAGGGCAACGACAGGGAGACCGCGCGGACAGGGCGCAAGCCGGAGAAGCAAGCCGCGCGGATAGAGAGAGGAACAGAATCAGGAGGAAAAGATCGATTCCTCTGATACCATGAAAGAAGCGAACTAAAACAAGCCGGAAAAGGTATAACTGAAATTTTATTATCAGAAAAAGGTATCTATTACAAAGGTATGGCCTCCCTTATATAGAATGGAGGAGAGAAGAGAGAATACAAATAAGAGATGTGGGACTAAAAACTATACAAAAGAATCTGGGCGGCTAGAATAACAGGCCGGAACAAGCCGCGCGGTTAGACAGAAGGGCTAACCGCTCGGCCACTACCAGAGAGAGAGACAAGCCGCCAAGTGAGACCGTTAGACTGCCCGGTCTCCTAGTCGCCAGTAACAGACCGCTTGGACCTCAGACCTCAACGCAGCAACCAACCCGCTGGAGGCAAACCGCCAGACCGCCCGGTCAATAACCCGCCAAGCCAGACCGACAGACCGCCCGGTCTCAACTTCAACAAATCATCAGCTGTAATGATAGCTTCGTTACTTAAGAATGTCTGTAGTGAAGAGAACTTTGACTCGTCTCCAGTGAGGTGATGACCACACCCTGAGTCGACTATCAAGTCATCTTGGTAGTCGATGGTAGAAAGAGCACGAATACATGTGCTCGTCAAGAAGGCTCCTCCCCATCCGACTTCCTCAGCACTGGAACCAGCTCCCTCTTTGTCTGCAATATTCCCAGGCTGCAGCATGACATTGCAGTCATGCTTGAAGTGCCCTAGCTGATTACACATGTAACATTTTAACTCCTTCCGGTTCTTCTTAGGAGCAACACTCCTCTCTTACTAATAGGTTGAAGGCACATCCGCAGCAGCAGGCTTCTTCTTCTTCTCCCATCTCTTCTTCTTCTTATCAGTGAAGAGAGCTTCACTACCTCCTTCAGAGATAGTAACTCTGGTCATCTGCTTAGCCAAGCTCTCCTGTGACGCCAGCAGATTCTCTAGCTCCAATAAGGATGGCTGAGTTGCCCATCCTTGAACAGAAGTCATAAAGGCCACATATTTCTTCCGCAATCCGCGGACTATGTGCATCTTCAAATTAGCTTCAGAAATGGGCTCATCAGGATCTAATGCTGATATTTCAGCGCACATGTTCTTCATATTAAGAAAAAACCTTGAGATGGAAAGATCTCCTTGAGTTGCTTTAGCCAACTCATTCTCTAAAAACTGTAGTCGCGCTACATTCTTTTGGTTGAACAATCCATCAATGGATGTCCAAATCTCAGCAGCAGACTCACATCCTAAGATCTGATCAAAGAGCTCAGGTGAGACAGCCTGCTTGAGAGCAAACTCTGCGTTTGCATTAGTCTTCCTCCAAGCTCTCACTTGTTCAGCAATACCTGTAGCAGCAGTCACTTCTTGCTTGTCGTCACCACCGATGACCTCCCACAACTCCTCACCAATAAGATAGCTCTACATACACGACTTCCACTTCTTGAAGTTAGTCGTTGTAAGAAGTTCGATATTAAGACCCCTTGCGAAAGCTCCTTCCATTACAACAGCCACTGATCTACTAGCTTCCAGAAGTGCCGAGCACAACTGAGGTTGATCATTGCTCAAGCCATTGTTCCCTCTGATACTATGTTGAAAATCTCACAAACTGTTCAAGAGATAGCTCCGATACCAAGTAAAAAACTTTCAGAGCTATCAAGCTGAATACTTGATCAAGCAGAAACGGAAACTAGGCGCATGAACACTCCAACCATAAACTGAGCTATATAAACCAGAGAAAACGGAGAGCAAACACATATCTTGTAATATCAACTATCTTTATTACAAGGCAAGACATACATGGTGAGACATGATTTCGCCAAGTACAAGAGAGAAGAAAACAACTAAGCAAGAAGAAACAAGTCGGGCGGACTGCCTCAGAGAACGCTAAGTCCACCGAGACCGCCAAGTCGATGATGCACCATTGATCTACGGAGTCCACAAAGTACGCGGACTACCCAATATTCTGTAGAACAACAACTCTGTAAGCCGTCGCCGAACTGAAAGAACAGACTGCCTAGTCCGCCGAGACCGACAGACAAGTTAATGAACTTGGAAATTGCTGAAGGAGAGAAGACTGGCTGGCCGCAAATGCGACCTGCTGAATCTGCTGATTGATAACTGCAAGCTCCACTAATTCCTGACCGCAGTCAGAACCAGACTCCTGGCTTTACAGTGCTAGTCGCACAACCTGCAAACAGCAACCAGTTAACCTTATCAAACCGCGCGGACAAGAAAATCGAGGCCGCAATTATTAACCATCGCTCAACTTATTATTCCTCTGTTACTATTGATGTGATGGGGGGTCCTATTTATAGGCGCGGAGAGGAGTGTAGTCACCGCCCTAGTGGATAGAGTCACCACCCCAAATTGCAGCTAGCACAAGTCAGTCCGCCGAGTCCGCAAGGATAAGGCTGGACAAGCCAACCAAAACCGCTTGGCACCATGTCTGGAAGCCAACCCGCAACCCTACAGACACCGCACCAGTCCGCACGCTACACAGTATGCGGACACAAAAACAGCCCACACACTGCAGCAGTCCGCACACTACACGCGGATACAGCACCAGCCCGCACAGGCCGTGAAGACCGAACCAGCCCGCAACACAAGTCCACGACCAACAGGCACAAACCGCTCGGTCAACCAGCGGACATTGCAGACTATGCGATCACCCTGGACTTGTCACAGATCGTGACCAAGTCCAACAACTAACCAAGCTCTGGCGCGAGCTCGGCGGACAAGGCTCCAGTCCGCTAGCTCTCAAGACAAACCGCCAACAAGCCGTTCCACCAGAGCATGGCAATCAGCCGAGCTCACAAGCTCTAAGAGCAGTCCGCATAGAGCGAACTTTGCGGACTCAGAGTGAGTCCGCCCTTCTGCGGATACTCCACCTATCTGCAAGGTTACACCAGGGAACAACCAACTGCAAGTCACTAGAGAACCATCACCAGACCACAACAACCAGGCCACCCAGACCGCCCAGACCGTAACGACCATTACCAGGCCGCAATATCCAGACCGCACCATCAGTCCGCCCAGGCCGCGCGGTCTGCCTGATCAACCCCCCACTTTAACTTTATAATTTTCAACATGGTAGACCGGACTAAATTGAACCGCCTTAGCCCGGGTGCGGTCGAGAGCGCAAACAGTGACAGTAAGTAGAAAGTTGGAAAAAGAGTTTTTTAAAACGTGAAAAACTCTTCAATTGGGTGAAAACCACGTGGTCGGATCTGCTCCGCCAAAGCTCCATTATTCGTTGGTTGTTCTATAGGGCTTTTGGGAAGAACTCGAGGGTAATAGGACGCCTCTCATTACAGTTGTTATAGAGAGAGAAAAGCTCAGAGGTTGACAAGTAACAACGCTATTTACTTCTTCTTGTGCTACAAGAGAAGAGCTCGCTCTAATTTGAAGTCTTTAGTTGAAGCTCTGAAACGGGAGTGGCGTGCTTTGCTCGCCCTGGTATAGATGGCTAGGAATCTTGAACTGTGTGTTCTGTGTGTCTTTATCTCTGCGTCTTGTCTCCTGTTGTGTTGAGAGGAGTCTGGAGCGCTAGTCTTGGTGGCGAACGGTATGTTCTTAAGTTGAGAGCGTTGAGTGCTCGTGACAATCCTGAGAGCAGCGCGCGCAGAGGTGCACTTGGAGAGGTCTTGAGAGCAAAGCGTACGATGGCGCATTTGGAGCAGTGTGCGTACTAAGAGACTCACACAAAGAGGAATATGCACAAGGAGGAACGTGTGCACTGAGGGATCGGACGTGCGCGCAAGGAGGGACTTGCGCATAAGGAGGAACCCATGCATGGAGGGACTTGCGCACAAGGAGGAACGTGCGCACGGAGGGCATGTGCACGTCCCTCCGTGCGCACGGGGTCGGCGACAGGAGGACGGGCGGCCAATTGGGCGCCCGTCTCGAGCGAGCAGGGCGCCGACGGAACCGGGCGGCAAATTGCCACCCAGTTTTGGCGGTAGGGCGTCGGCAGAGCCGGGCGGCAGATCGCCGCCCGGTTTGGGTAGTGGGGAGGCCATTCCCTCGCCACGGTCAAGGAACCTCCGGTTCGGGCGATTGGTCCGAGGCGGTTACATCTCGGGCGGTTACATCGGGGGAGGATCGGATATCCGCACCTCATGCATGGGGTGCGGCTAACGCCTCTAAGAAGACCCCATCAAGTATCATCGCGCCGGGCAATGTCATGTCGGAATACTATCGCACAGGATACATGGGGACTGCGTGCACTATCACGGTTAGAGTACTATCGTGACTGGCCATAGAGGCGAAGCCCTGCCTGTCACTCATACTATACAAAGTAAGAAACTGATTATTTTCAAGTATTATATTTGTGAAATCATAAAAAAGCTCCATACTTTTTCCCATTTATGAACGCAAGCGATCGTTTGAAGGCTCAAAGTCACAGACCATACGCAAAAAAAGGCCTAAAATTATTAACACTGGTCGTTCATCTCTTTCACAGATAGCATCACTGGTACTGTGGATGAAGGCAATAAAGATGGGGGCGATGAGGATGGCGATGGCTTCTGCTCCATAGCCCTTGGCACCATTGAAGGAACCCTTCGCCTACTTTTTGAAGAACAGCAACAATACTTTCATTGGAGATCCACCATTTCTCATCTCCTACGCATCCGTGGCACTTAAGTCAATCCGTTCTATCCAAATCATCGCTAACACTGCGTTTGACCCGGACAGAAATCACATGATTTATTTAGTACTTTATTATTTGATTGATTGTTGTTTAATGATATAGTCTTGATGTTAATGTTCTCAATGTAATGATATATGTACATTTATTTATTTTTTAAGAAACAATGGTTTAAGTTAAGAGAATTAGATTATTTACCGGGAGCTCTCCTCGAAGTTTGCATTATTACAGCCTGCACCCTCTAATTTTAAAATTACAAAAAAAGTCCCCTTAATGTTTACATTTCATAACTTTCATGCACAAAAGTACCCCTTTTCGAGTAAATCTTCAGGAGGGTCTTTTTGTACATAAATGTTATGAAATGTAAACATTGAAGATGAGTAATTGTAATTTTGAGTGTTAGAGAGGTGCAAGCTTCAATCACGCAAACTTTAAGGGGAGATCCTGGGAAATTAAATAATCCATTAGATATATGATTTCTTGTATTTTGAGCTGGATGATGCAAAACCCAAGTGATGTAATGTTAAAAACATGCATGGGATAGGCTTAAACCCAAGCGATGTATTTTATATAAACAGAGTATATATTGTTTTATATAAAATGATTATTGATAAAACTAATCTAAAATACATGAGAGAAAATGAAAAATGCATTGATGGCTATGACTTCCGAGCATATCCATTATCCCCCCCACCAAAATAGCGAAAATAGAAATTTTCAACTAAAAAAAAGATATATAAATAAAGTCAACCCTTATTTTTGTATCAAGTGGCAATAAACAAACAAATAAATTTTTAATAAAAGAGCAGTTGAAGACTTGAAGTTGATTGATTCATGAAAGATAAATATAATGTTAATTAAAGATCATATTAATTATATAAATTTATATTAATGGTAATTAAAGATCATATTAATAATATATGGATATATATATATTGTTATATATCATTTATCTATACTAATATATAACATATCCATTTATGATTTAATCCGGTTGATCATCAAGTCAATTACAATCATTCAATTTAACTTAAATCATATTTAACCGTTTGATTGGCTACATCTTTTTATTAGAGCTTTCACGTCTATTATGATATAGTGTTTTAGGCTTATATTAAGGTATATGGTACCCTACAATATGAAATTATAATTTTATCCCAAAATTTATCCAAAATAGAAAGTAATATGACCTGATTTTAAAACTAACAAAAAGTATCAACAGTGGAATTGAACTCAATTTCTCACTTAGCCAAGCAAAAATGACAATCATCACAACATTTGATTTTCTTACCATATTGAACTACCTTTATATATACATATATAAATATGAGCCGCCCTCACCTAATGTCGCCTGGGGGTTTGCGAGCGGGGTGAGTGCGTCATCTCGTCGAGACAATGTCGTGTTCAGAGTATTATCGCGCGGGGCATGGGGGCACGCATACACTGTCATACATAATTATATATAATTGTTGCGGGACGCTTAGCGTCCTCCCTGTTCGGAAGAATCAAACCACCTTAGCTTGAGAACGAGTCAAGCATGCAAACACTTAAAAGAGAAAAAACAGTGGAGACGTCAAGACATTTTACATGGAAAATCCAAAAAGGGAAAAACCACGAGGTCGGTTCGGCGCAGACTTAATCCACTAATTTACTTGGGGTTACAAGTGTGAGAATATTTGGGAGGCCGATGACAGGTCACCTCTCCGTTTACAAGTATTTGAAGGTGAAGAAAGAAATTAAGTTCTCGGCACTTGCTGGAGCGACTTCTAGAGCAGGCACAGAAGCTCGAACTTGCGCGTTGTGAAAAGCTAAAACTTCACTTGAGCAGCAGAATAATAAGAGTGAACACTCGAGCAGAGGGAGCACTTGAGCACAAGACCGAAATTTCAAGTTTTCACCGAAAACATCAGAGCACTCACTTATCTTCTTTGTTACCTGTCTTCAAATGAAAACCTAAAGACCTTTTTATAGCTTTTCTGAGAAGTGCCTTGGCAATTGCACTTGATCATTGATTGTGATCACCTGAATCACGAATTTTTGAAAATGACGGATGATAGGGTTCCCCCTAAATATTCCATGTCAAACCGGTGAAACTCAGTCCAAAAATATCCAAGCAGTGCGACCCAATCGAGCGAGTCGCCCCCGCTCGAAGTGTACAATTCCACTCCTCCACCCCAAAGGGAGGAGCCAAGCTTAGCACGACGCAAGTGCATGCGTGGCAACACCCGCACACAGGCACGCGTGGCCCGTGTGCGGACAATACCCGCGAGCAGACACGCAGAACGCGTATACGGGTTGCCCACACTCGAGCGTGCACTCTGCGGGCACCCGCGTGCTCGCAATTTCCGCTCGCGCCAATGTGTGTGCGTCCCATGCGCGTGCGCACGCCGGTGCCCGCCGTCACCTCCGGCCTCCTTCGGCCTTCGCCACCACCGGGCTATCTGCCCAGACCGCCCGGGAAACTCAAAATACTTGTAAACAAAACTAAATAGTGGATTTTGGTTCGGTACAAATATAGACGCGTAGTTTTTCAAGCTTTTTTGGGTTTTCACGGTTAAAAAAACCTTTTGTCATTGCTAGTTGGGTTTCACTTGACTTTTTGCGCGCTCAGTCCGACTTAAAGCTAAGACGGTTCGATTGTCCGGTCCGGGGGAAAACCGGGCGACCCGCAACAATGGGTATGCCACATCGACAATTCGGGAAGGTTCTCTGGAGGCGATGGAGGTGGTGCCAGTGGGAGGCGGCGGCGCGTCGCGCCGTGCCCCCTCTCGGCTCTCGCGTCGTATGCGCGCTGCGCCGGCACGCGCGTGCGAGTTGTGCGCGCGGCCTCACGCATGACTGCGTGCTGAGTCCATGCGGCTGCATTGTGCGCGTGGGCGTGCATCAGGCGCGTGTGTGCGTCGTGGAGGCAACTTGCTCGTGCCTCCCGCAGGTGTGTTCTGTTGTTCGTTTGGGAGACCAAATGAACTCGAAATCGTGTGAGAATGATCCTGCTGAAATTATGTCGACAAGTTGGTCGAGATCCGTTTGAGAATAGAACTCATCATGACCTCCATGAGGCTTGAGCTTAGCAAACTATATCAAGCCTCGTTGGCATCTATACATTTGTTAGATCAATTTTTTTGTACATATACGTACATATTATTTTTCGTGCGCGGTCAAATCCGGCCGTATAATCCATGATTTCAATGGCACAGACCTTCTGTTAAAAAGTTCGATCATTTTTTCTCTAATACGATCGTATTGAAAAGTGATCAAACACCGCTAATTTTACGATCTTATGGCGGAATTTTCTCCCGCTTCTCTCGCAGGTCGCATACTTACCAAAAAATTTCTCACATATGTTAACATTTGCAGGCCTATACTCATTCATCAATCTGACATCACTATGATGTCATAGACTATACTTTTCCCCATCCATTACAAGTGGAGGCGTCTCACCATCCAACTCAGTCGCACAATTGATAAGAATACACCATTTTAGAGGTTGGCGAAGTCATTACTCACTATTAAAACATTTAAAGTTGAATTAGCAATATTTAATACGATTTTGTTGAATAAATCAATAAATGCAAATTGATGGATTTTAGTTTTTTTTTTTTGCAATGCACATGTTTTCTTTTGAATTTGGAATTACAATACATATTATAAAAAATAAAATTGAAGCTTGATGGGGTCCCAAAACATCAAGTTGTTGGATAGACTAAATCTCAAAAGCGAGCAGCTCGTTGAAACAATTCCAATAGGCCCAATTTTGATTCCTTTTCTCCCCTCAAACAGTTAGTGGATGATTCGCAAAATGTCGGCTGAATCAAACCGGGCCGGCCTAGATCGGGCCAGGCTGGGCCGGGCTCCACCAGAAGCTGGATCGGTCTCCTCCTTCACACTAGGGTTCGGCCCTATCGGTAGGAAAGGGCGTGGGGCATCGACCATCGCCATCGTCCCTCAAATCAATCATCCATCGACGGACGAACAGCATGGGGAGGTTTGCTCAGGCCCTCCGGAGGTCATCAACGACCTCCCCCTCTCCTTCTTCCTCCACCAAGGACCTTCAAAACCTCAATAATGGAGATTAAGGTTTTAGAAGTTCGGGAATTCATAAATTTTCAACTACTAATGAGCTAAACTTTTGAAAGTTATACGCCGATTACTCTCAAAAATGCTAGAAGATAGGCTATTCAATCGAAGATTTCAATGGGTTTTGGAAGGGCAGTCATTTAGCGCAAACACCCATTTCGTCGTGATTGTCGGGACCCCAGGACCTCTGATCGAAAAATGGTCTCCATCAGTGCACTCTTGACGACAACGAGGAGCCAACAGCTGGGGTTAGGGGGGGGCTATACTGCACCGTGCAGTGCAACATACCACGGCTGACAGTGCATCAGCACTCGCGCACGCATCTCGGCGTGAGTGTTGATGCACACACAGCCGTTTGATGTGCTGCACTACACGGTGCAGTGCAGCACACCCCCGCCTTCCCAACAACTGCCACCGGCCTCTCCAACGCTGGCAACCTAACCATACTGCCATACTGCCCAGATCTACTGGGGGGCAACCCTTCTCTGGCCGGAGCCCCACGGCATACAAAATTCACTAAATCTAAATACTAATAATTAATAAAAGAAAAAACTAAATAGAATCAGAGTTTGAAACCTTAATGGAAGCTAAGAAAAGGGCCAAACACAAAGGGACTTGAATGTCCACAGCAAATATAAATGCAACAATTGGTGCGTTACATACGCAACAATTTTTTCGCACATTCACTGACACAGTGGAAAAAATTTTAGGTACGGGTCTCGTTCCCAAATGTAGGAACGGATTTAAAATACAGTTGCACTTCAAGAGAAAAATACAGTTGTATTTTAAAAAATATAGTAGAAGTTCAAAATTAAAGTACGACTGTATTTTAATATTGAACTTTACAACTGTATTTTTAGGATACAACTGTAATATAGTAGAAGTTCAAAATTAAAGTACGACTGTATTTTAATATTGAACTTTACAACTGTATTTTTAGGATACAACTGTATTTTAGTATTGATTTTCAACTGTATTTTAAACCCGTTCCTACGTTTGGAACGAGACCCGTTCCTAAAAATTTTCCGACACAGTGACACTAGTCATTAATTCCAAAAGAAAATTAAGCTTTTGTACATCAAGTTAGCGACAGAATAATTTTTGTTTTTATTATTATTTACAGTGTAATATTTAAACTATTCATAATATTACCCAAACACAGATTGATAACAGAGAAAAAAGAAGCGTGAAGAATTGGGGAACCGAGGGCCACTGATCGTCACCAGGTCTTACCCAAATCTACAAGCTTCCTCGATCGATTGGCCCCAAGCAAAGAGGATGGGTCGGGGGCAGCAGCACCGCCGCCACACCGGCGAGCAAATGTTCCCCGGAGCTCTCCCGGCCATCACTGTCTGCGCTGAACCATAACTCCGGCGATGGCCATGGCCGTGCCTCACCACGGGGTTCAGGCACATCGCAAAGCTCGATACGCTGCGGGGATTCTGCTGCGTTTGGGCGTTGTGAGGTTGCGCCACCACGACTTTCGGCTTCAATGGCGAAGGAGCGACGTCATCGGCCTCGTCGTTGGACGCCGGCGACATGCCCCTTCCACTAATTGGTGCCCTGAGCGTCCTCCTTGACCTCCCACGGATCTCATCCTCCGCCGCCGGTTGGATGCTCGTCGATTTCTTGGTCTTCCTCGGACGAATTAGGGCGGAGAAACGGACATTAGATACCGAGGGTTTTAACACACCATCATTAATTTCGACCCTTTTCGGGCAGTTTTGCCCCATAAAGGATTTAAGATGGAAAACTTGACGGCGCGGGATTTCCGGCCGCCTCCGTGGGAACCTTGGTCTGCCGGCCTTTGATCCACGAAATCAGGGACGGTGGATAGAGGACAATGAAGCGCCGGAGGAGAAGACGATGAGTCCAAAATTTTCCGGATGACTGAAGCTGGCCCGGCGCGGTCTTCGACGGCAGCAACGGTGAGGGCGGAGAGGCGATCGCGAAGGCAGCAAGCGCAGACGCCGCCGCTCCGGCGGCAGAAGGATGGATTCGGCACCTCATCGCTCCCTCTCTTTCGCAGAGAAACTTGCCGATTCTCCCGGATTAGGGTTTTGCCGCGATAATAATGATGAATTTGGGAAGGCGGGAGAAGATTATGGAACTCTTTGGGTGCAATTTTGGAGGATCCATCGGAGGGATCCGATCTTTCGGGATATATATATATATATTTATATTTTGGTGATGTCGGTCTCCTTGTTTCGTTGAAGCTCGCTATTTTGCGCCAAGGCTCGGCCGGAGATATTCATGAGCCGGGACGGAGTCATTAACGTTTGCCAGGTCAAATATTTTTAACGCGAATATAAATAAATAATAAAATATAAACTATAAAGCGTCTTTTCGTCCAGCATAAATTTCTCTAGGCTGTGTGCGACAATTGGTGCGGCCAAATTGGACGCTCCATTCGAATCAGAGTAGTAGAAACCGTCTTAGCTCACAGAGCGGATGAACGCACATACAGTCAATTAGAGAGAATTGTATATACGATATTTTTGTTGTTAAAAAAATGTCTTAACTGGGTAAAAAATAACATGATCGGATCTGTGCCGATCAAAATCCAATATTTGTTTGTAATAGAATTGTGAACGTAAAGACTTGCGCGTAGCAGTGATTTTCTCCTCGTCGCACGCTTGGGGACTTAGGCAAATTTCCGGTGGAGCGTCTGCACTTAAGAGAATTCTGGTGGTAGAGCGCTGGCTTGAAGGTGACTCGTAGGAGGAATCCGGCAGAGTTTCGAGCTGATGAGGAAGAAAGCAGGAGAGCAAAAGATGAGAAATGAGGAGTCTTGATGCTTCTTTTATAGGCTCCAGGAGGTGGTTACAGCAGTTATGCGGCTATCCGCACACTGTAACCACCGATATGCTTATTTTTGGTATAGTTTTGAGCATATATTTTGTTCATTATGTTTTATTTTTGCAGACCAAAATTTTAATTACTAATTCTCCCCAACTAATCATGATGGTTAGTAGGTGGTTACTTAAGAAATGGACGACGATGATCGTTATGGAGTGATCGGAAGGCGAGAGAAGCCCGCCATGGAAGAACGGCCGGGCCGGCTGCGAATACTCGCCGACGGAGGAAAAGGCGAAAAGGAGGTGGTCGCGGGGAAGGGGCGGAGGGGCGCGCCGCCCCTTGCGGGCGGAGCCCGCGGCCGCGGGAGGCAGCCGCGGGAAGGGGCGGCGGGGCGCGCTGCCCCTTGCGGGCGGAGCTCGTGGCCGCGGGAGGCGGCCACGGGGAAAGGCGTGCCGCTCCTTGCGGGCGGAGCCCGCGACCGCGGGAGGCAGCCGCGGGGAAGGGCGGCGGGGCGCCCGCCCATTGCGGGCGGAGCCCGCGACCGTGGGAGGCGGCCGCGGGGAAGGAAAGGCGGGGCGCGCCGCCCCTTGCGGGGGGAGACCGCGACCGCGGGAGGCGGTCGCGGGAAAGGGGCGGCCGGACGTGCCACCCCTTGCGGGCAGATGTGGCTGCGAGGAAGGGACGGTCGGGCGCGCCGCCCCTTGCGGACGGAGCCCGCCGCCGCGGGAGGCGGTCGCGGGGAAGGGGTGGCCGGGCGCACCGCCCCTTGCGGACGGAGCCCGGGTCCGCGGGAGGCTGCCACGGGGAAGGGGCTGTCGGGCGCGCCGCCCCTTGCGGGCGGATCCCGCGGCCGCGGGAAGGGGCGGCCGGGCGTGGCCGCCCCTTGCGGACGGAGCCCGTGGGCACGAGTGGTGGCCGTGGGGAAGGGGCGGCCGGGCGCGAGCCGCCCGATGCCGGTGGCGATGGTTACTCGAAAGGTGGGCGAAGTGAGATCGGTGTGTTGTGGATCTCGTGTGGCTATCCCTATTTGAATAGCAGGGTCTTGGGGGAGTGGGATAATCACATCCCGAGTGTTTTATAAAAATGACCTGACCCATCAATAATGATAAAATTTTGACGTTGATATTAGCATCTAACACTGTATTTTTTCGATATTCGTGTCCAAAAATTGAATATATTTTTTTAAAAATTTCTATTAGCATTACACTCACTTAGCTGTACCGTACTGTTGGATTTTTCAACGCCCGAAATTTTTGCCATCCCCTTTTTTCTGCAGAGGTCGAATGAAGTATCGCGGCCTATGAAATCTCCGTCGTTGCCTACATCCACGGATCGATGCTATCTAGTCGCAATAAGCATTCGTCTATGAAGTATAGTTGACTGAGATCATTGTTTCAACAACATAGCATTGGTTTGGGTGGCATGAAAGAATGTTTGCGAAAAGCGACTTCCTAAAAGAACGGTAAAAAGACGCGTGACCTGCAAAAAAAGGGAAATTGGAACTTTATCAATAAATAATTTTTGTGAAAAGGGATGGGGTGGACTTATAAAATTCAATGAAAAAATGCAATGTCTACATGAACGCATTGAAGAAAATCCAACCTTTATGACTTTAAACACAAGAACTCTGACGCTAGAACAGGAGCCCACTTCAATCCGTGCATACGTTAAAATAGGAGAAATGGTATATTTGATATTGGGAATGATTTGTTGTTAAAAATATTTGCGGTGCATCTAACAATTTTGTGTGTACTTAGCATGATGTGGTGCTTCTAATAAAAAAAATGCACATAGCCAAAAGTGTAGTGCATATAGTCAAAGCTCTAGAACTCCGGCAATCAAAGCTGGAGTTTCATTTTTTAGCGAAACAAAATTCATCCATTGATACGTATCTCCTAAACGCTTGAAGATTTCTCCAAGACTGTTTGAAGATGGAAGACCATTTGAAGTCTTCTCCCGAGTACACCTCAACGCGCTCCGCTCTCAAGGCTTCTCCTCAGTACACCTTCACACACTTTACTCTCAGGACTACTTCAAAGTACGCCTTATCACGCTCCTCTCTCAAGAATGCTCCTGAGCGTGCCTCATCGCGCTCCGCTCTCAAGACTGCTCCCGAGCGCGCCTCATCGTGCTCCGCTCTCAAGACTGCTCCCGAGCGCGCCTCATCGCGCTCCGTTCTCAAGACTGCTCCCGAGCGCGCCTCATCGCGCTCCGTTCTCAAGACTGCTCCCGAGTGCGCTTCATCGTGTTGATCCCGAGCATGCACTCCTCTACTTAACGATACTGGAAATCCATAAGACTTTCTACAAAGCTCATAGAACATCTCTCAAGCGTACTCCAGCACACTTCGTGCATGTTGCGCCATCCAGTCAACAACAGGTCCTCCAGCACGCTCCGCGCACATCGCTCCTTCCATTCAACAAGTTGTTGGAACCTGTGTTCTGCATCTCCTTAGTTTAACAATATCAAATCTCAAGTTGTATTTGATCATACTTCTGTTAGGTATAGTGTGCATGTTTATAAGTATGAAGACACCATGTTTCCACTGTCTGTGACCTACCGTCGGGCGCTAGTACTACCGTCTGCGCTAGTTATGCAGGCTTACAAGTTGAGGACGACATGTTTTCATTTTGTGACCTACTTCCAGACGCTAGGACTACCGCATGCGCTAGCCATGTCGACGACCGTCGAGCCGGTAGCGTCGAGAAGAAACCGTTGACAAGTCTACCACCGCGTCGCGCTATCCAAAAGCGGAAAGAGAATATTTTTGGATTTTTCTTAATTAGTGATGGACAGCTAACAACAACGCGTGAAAAGACATACCGTCGCGCGGTAACCTTAGCATCGACAATAGCTTATTTTAAACGACTATAAAAGCGTTCGTTTTTTTCATGAGGAGACAAGAAGAGACTACACATGATTAGGGTTCCGATGCCTCCTCAATTGTAGCGAACCACCGTCTCCAAGAAAGGAAAAGAGAACTATCTCTCTCGTTCGTGATTTAAGATCTTCGAAGATTAAAGTCTACAACGACCATCAACTGTTGATCGTGCGCAAGAAGAATGATATTCAGAACCATTGATCGTCCGCCGCTCTACGGAGGAAACTCTTTTCGAGGGAGCAATAGTTTCTAACTTCTATTTCACTATTTGTATTTTTCTCTTTTCTAACCTTTTTGTGTGAGGAAAATCGACCGGGGAGGTCGTCGGAATCTGGAAAGGGTTTCGTGGGAAATCCTCATGGGAGGACGTCTAGATTGGAGAGATCTAGTGGAACATTCTCATTTAAGCAACAACCAAAGACTCCAGAGCGCACAGAGTGCAACATTCTCATTTGTGCAAAAAGAAATGTTTAGCTCCGCGAGCGGTGACCTGTCACCCACAGAGCCTTCACTCCCTCCCCAACAATTATAACGAGAGGTGGTCTGTTTCCCTCGAGTTCTCTGAAAAATTCTATAACAACACAAGAAGATAGTGGAGGTTTGGTCGGCACAATCCCGACCACATGATTTTTTACTCATTGCCGAGGTTTTCCACATAAAAAAATTGTCTTGTCGGTTGCCGTCGCATCTTATATTGATTGCTTGCGCACTCGACTGCTCCCGAGTAAGATGGTGCAATTTAGACCGATTGATCGGTGCATCGAGCCGACCCGCAACAAGTACGTCGGGGTGAACTGTGCAAGAGGGATATAAAAAAAGGGAATTGTTATGTGCATTGCACTTTGGGCTATGTGCACTCTTTTGTTAGAAGCACCGCACCACGCTAAGGGCACACAAAACTGTTAGAAGCACCGCACCATGCTTGGTTGGCGGAGGACCCAAGGAGACGCCGACTTCACCTCTCACTACACGATCTCTGGCATCTCTATTGTGGTGCTGATGCGCAATGCCCGAAGCCACATGGATCTTTTAATCTCTTACCTGAAAAACACCACTGTACCTACAATCCATCTCCGATGATCTATGGACTGACATCATCCTTTTCGCTCCCCTCATCCAAATTCCGGAAAGACATGTGATGCGGTTGTTCCCGGAAGAAGCGATAAACGCCGCTGAATAGTGGAATCGGAAGACAAATACGCTATTAAACAGTAGATTGAAAACCAAACACAGATACAAGGTTCACCTAAGAGCAAGTTCTGAACAGTGAAGCAACCCAAGAAGCTCCAGCAGCATCCAGAATCCTTCCCTCTAGACTCATCAAGATAACATAAAGACAAACCCTATCTCTTAGCTATTTATATCTCACAGCTAAGAGTATTACGTATTAATTCTACTTAACATAAACACATTAATACTAACTGAACCGGTCCCCCATGGTAGCAGCTGAACCGGCTCGCAACAATACTCCCCCCACCAGCCGTTTCATGCCCTTACGGAACAAAATTCGGGAACCTGCCTTGCAGCGCCTCGAGATCCTCCCACGCTGCGCCATCCCTGCTGCCATTTGTCCAGTAAATCAGTAGTTGTGTGGCCACCTTCCCATTCTTTGGAATGATTCTACGAGCCAACACCATCATGGGTTCCACGAGGAGATTGCCCTCCTCATTGACTGTCTCTGGTAATGCAACCACTGCTAGTGGTGGTGCTCCTTTGTGTTCCTTGAGTTGAGAAATGTGAAAGGTTGGATGAATCTTGGCGTCCTCCGGAAGTTGTAGTTTGTATGCCACCGACCCGATTTTTTCCACTACCTGGAAAGGTCCAAAGTACTTTTTAGCTAGCTTCTGAGCCCCGTGGATCCTTACGCTGGTTTGTCTATACAGTTGCAAGCGCACATACGCCCAAGTGCCCACTTCCAAATGACGTTCCGTTCTTTGATTGTCTGCAAGCACCTTCATTCGATTTTGGGCTTGTGCCAAATTATGTTTGAGGATGCCTATCACTCGTTCCCGTGCCGCTAGTGAACGATCAACCTCGCCCACCCGAGTTGCTCCCTCAAAATATGGGATGTGTAATACCGGTTACTGTCCGTAGATAACCTCATAATGGGTCATACGAATGGCGTTGTGGAATGTGGTGTTGTACCACCATTCCGCCAACGACAACCACTCGGCCCATCCCCGTGGGCGTTCAAAGCACATGCACCTCAAGTACCCCTCAATGCACCGGTTGATGACTTCCGTTTGTCCGTCGGTTTGTGGATGGTAGGCTGACGAGTTCTTCAACTGAACCTTCAAAGTCTTGAACATTTCTTGCCAAAATGTACTCACAAACACCGCACCCCGATCGCTTATTATCGATGCCGGCAGACCATGTAGACGAAATACTGCGTCCATGAATACTTGTGCTACTCCCTTGGCCGTGTATGGGTGAGACATTACCATCAAGTGCACTTTTTTGCAAAACCTATCCACTACCACAAAGATGGTGGATTTCCCCTTGCTCTTGGGTAGCCCGTCAATCAAGTCCAATGATATATCTTGCCACACGCGCTCCGGTATGGGAAGGGGCTGTAATAACCCCGTCGGCCATTGGTTGTCCGATTTGCATTTTTGGCACACTGTACAGTGTTGGATATATGTATACACATCCGGTTTCATCCTCTTCCAATAGAACATCTTCTTAAATCGGTGCTGGGTGGTTGTAACTCCTGAATGTCCTCCTACTGCACCATCATGGTAAATGTGTAGTAGTTGATGTTTGAGGGCCGTATCATCGCCAATTAGCAGCTTCCCCTAGCCTTCCTTTTGAGAATGTCGTGCTGTCAGGTATAGTCTGGTTTCGCTGAGTCGTCCCGCTCCTTCTGTTCGATTATCTTCTGAACTCGTACGTATCCTTGTCATGACAACTTAACCCGCTGAATGAGATCCGAGGAGACTATGGACAGCCCAAACCTCTCACTCGCCCGCCCCTCTAGCTCTCTGGCCACCCCCCTCAAATTGGCGTGACAATGCGTCGGCGCATACATTTTTCTTCCCTTGGCGGTAATGGATGACATAGTCATACCCCATAAGCTTGTAGAGACACTTTTGTTGTGCTGGGGTCACAAGTTTTTGATCTGTCAAAAAACGAAGACTTTGGTGGTCCGTTTTGATTATGAACTTCCCTCCCACTAGGTAATGTCTCCAATGTTGCACTGCCATAACAATAGCCAACATTTCTTTCTCATAAGCCGGTAGTAGTTTGTTCTTCTGTCCCAATGCCTTGCTAAAGCATGAGCGCGCGCGGCCCGCACGCGCAGCCTGCCTGCGCGCGCGCGCCTGCGCGCGCGTGACCTGCCTGCACGCGCGAACGGCCTGCGCGCGCGGCCTGCCTGCGCGCGCGCGCCCCGCGCGGCCGGCCTGCGCGTGCGGCCCGCCTGCGCGCGCGGCCCGCCTGCGCGCGCGTCCGGCCTGCGCGCGCGGCCTGCACGCGCACGGCCTTCCCGCGCGCAAGGCCTTAGCGCGCGGTCCACGCACGCGGTCAGCCTGCGCGCCGCCAGCATGCGCGGCCAGCGCCCGCCCCCGCGGCCCTTCCTCGCGCGTGCCGTTTTGACGCTCGTGTACCGCGCCGGCCTCCGTCCGCATGTATCCGGCGCCCGTTCGCCAATCCTCCGCATGACGTAATACCTTAGAACCACGATCCATCGCCACCGCCTCAGACTTCTCGCCAGCACCCACCATGACAACAAGGAATTACAGAAATCTCTCCTCACGCTCGCTTCGTTCCCGGCCAAGTAGAGATTTGGGGGGCATTTGATGGGTTCCCCCTTTTATTTATAGGAAGCAAGGAGCCCCCCCATTGATCTCCACTCAAGGAAGTCATGGGTGGGCCCCACCCCCCATGATCTCTCATGGAGGTGATGGGGGCGGGCCCCACTCCCTCCCCTCATGGGAAAAACCGCCGCCGGGAGAACCGCCGCCGCGGCAAGAGGTCGAGCCACCGCCGGCGGCCGGGCCTCCCTCGGCCGCCCCGGCCACGGCCGCCGCGGCCGTGGCCGGCCTCGGCCGTGACCGGCCTCGGCCGTGACCGGTCGCGGCCATGACCGCCCCGGCCATGGCCGCCCCGGCCATGGACACCCGCGGCCATGGCCGCCGCGGCCATGGACAACCGCGGCCATGGCCGCCGCGACCTTGGCCAGCCGCGGCCATGGCCGCCCCGTCCATGGCCGGCCTCCCCGCTGCTGGCGCCGCCGCGCCGGCGACAGGTCGCCGCCGGGAGGCGCGCGCCCGGCCCCGTCGCTGGCCGCCCGGCCGCCGCCGCCGTCATGACGGCCCGCGGGCGCCTCCCCGCCGTCCGATCAATAGGGAGGCCCTCCATGCCGTCCGATCGAAGTGGTAACTACCCACTACCCCACCACTTTTGTGGTGGGACCCTCCATGATCCACCCCTGGAGGCTATAAAAAAAACCCTCAGGGGACTCTTATTTCTCACATTTTCTCTTCTCCGCTTCTTTCTCTTCTTCTTCAAGTGAGAGCTCTCCCGCCTCCTCCACCAAGTCGGCCTCCGCTCGCCGTGAACCACCGCCAGCCACCAGCAACCACCGGCGGCCACCAGCGGTCACCAGCAGCTACCGGCGGCTATAAGCACCCCACCAGCGCGCTATCAGCAAAGGGACGCCCAAGACCGCGAGGAAACTGAACGAAGAAAACAGTCGACGCTAGCAAGCGCGTGCCGCCCCGAGCACGCTCGCCAGTAGCATCCCGCACATTCCCTCGTCTAAGTCACTTCCGCGGAGCAGCCTGTTGCCCGCAGGAAGCTACAGTCTTTCTCTCTCCCCTCAAGTTGTAACGGGAGCGGCCTGTCGCCCCGATTCACCCAGTATACTGTAAGCACCCAAGCTTTTGCTAGTGGAATTTGACCGGCATAGACCCGATCACGTGGTTTTTTACCCAGTTAAGGGGTTTTTCCACATCATCAAGACTTGTCTACTATACATCTTCATTGACTGTGTGCGCGCTCGACCGCTCCGTGAGCTAAGGCGGTTCAAGTTAATCCGGTCCGACCGGGATCTCGAGTTAGTCCGCAACAATTTCTAAGATTGCTGTGCACCTAGCCAAATGTGATGTGCACCTAACAATTCCCTAAAAAATTATACTTCGATATTATAATTAATTATACTCAAGACATTATTAGAATTTTCCTTCACTATCAATTTGCCCGCAACGAGACAGCTCCACTTGGTGGATACTAAATTTCAAACGCGTGTTCCAGGCGTGTGTGAACTGAAATGTGTCAACTTATGGCCGGTGATAGAGATGTAGGAATTAGGATTAGGTTATTATTCTTATAACTTTATTCATAAATTTGTTAATTTAGGCTGTTTATTGCATTTGCAAAAATAATTAGAATTTAAACTTAGTTAATTTTCAAAAGAATGTGAATTACCATCAATAAGTAATCCTAATTATGAGGAATATTACCGAGTTCTTGTAGTTTGAAGGTGTAAAGCATATTTACAAGGACTCCTGCAATAATATTCTTGGGGACTATTTGGACGCCAAAATAGATTATTTGCAGCACACAAAAAAATTAAAATTGGCCTGCTGTTAACTCCATCCGTGATTGAAATCCTAGGTCCGCATCTCCGTCTATCGACTCCTCACCTCTTCCGTCTCTGATGTCTCACTGACCGAGCCGCCGAAACTTATTCCCCTCTATGCGTTGCTAAACTCCGAAGTTTTGTTGATTTGCTCCTCGATGCTGGCCGGAGATTTTTGATCCGCTCGTCGAAACTTCTGAGATTTCTTTCCGGAGACGCTTCTGAGTTATTGAATCTCTGGGGTTGGAGATTTCTCACTCAGCAAGGCTGTGCGCGCGGAAGGCCGCGTGCATGCGGATTCTATTCCTGCGCGCGCCGCCTCTCCCCGCCTGCGCCCGTGCGCCGCCGACACTCGCCGCCTCCAGTTGTCGCCGCCTACGTCCGCCTCCGCTACTTCCGGCCACCACCGTCACCGAGTGAGCATTAACTGTCCCGGAGGCATGTTCTGTTGAGGTATATTTATATACGTGTTAATGGGCTTCTTAACGGGTCGGTTAGGATCCGATAGGAATCCAAACCCGTAGTCGGGGATTTAGGGTTTCACCTATAAATACCCTAGCTAGGGGCAACGAGGAGACCATTCCAAACTTGATGGTCACGCGGATGCTTCGAGCACTCTAACATTCTCGAAGTTTTCCTCTTTGCCCTAGCCCCCGTGACCTAGCCGATCGAGTGATCCGCTGCCGCCGCCTGGATCCCGTGCGCCAATCGATCGTGAAGGAAGCCATCGCTGCCGATCGTGAAGGAGAAGACAACTCTCGTTCGCGATTTTCTGGATCGTTGCCGTAAGGAAAAATCTCAGCTCTGCCGCTTCTGCTCGGGCGATTTCATCGCTGCCGGAGACTGATCGGAAAAGGCGTCGTCTTCACTCTCTCGTTTCACGATTTTCGCAAATTAGCCGGATTGCCGCCGATCGCTGGTGTTCTGCGCCGACCTAGATCGTGAAGATAGGAGTTTCTGTTGCAGTTTCAGTGGTTATTCGTCGGGCCTGCTCTTTGCCGATCGAAGAAGAAAGGCCGCGAAGTAGGTCGTTGCAGATCTAGCCGGTTCGCGCGCCCTCGATTCGTCGTCGCCGATCGTGGATCTGAAGAGAGCTTGGCTTGTTGCTGCTTTATCTGGTCGGATCCAGGAGGAGACCTAGTGCAGCAATAGAGGGATCAGCTGGCCTTCTATATTTTCCTATACAGATTTGTTCTCAAATCATTTCTCTGCTCCTGCTCTTGGGTTCTGGAACTAGCCAAAGGGAGTTCTTCAAGGTTTTGACCTAGACTTTCTTCTATTGAAGTTTGTCGCGGGATCTCTTGTTTGCGCCGAGCACTGCCTTGAAATCTTTTGTATTTACGGAGCATTGCCGCTTGGAGGAGCAAAACAATTTTGCTTGGATTGGATCCGAAGAACTCATCGTTTCCGCGGCTCAGGTGATCTCTTTCTGGTATTTTCTGCTTGTGATTTAGATTGCTAGTAGTATACTATCGTTTGGAAGGAGACACACAAGATGTCAAAGACGATCAATCACTCCTCTCCTGTGCCGATGATCAAGCTGGAGAAATTCTCCGACGCCGAGTTCAGTGCTTGGAAGCGCAACACACAGTTCGGCATGAAGTACCTGAACATCTTCTACACAGTGCAGACTGTTTTTGAGGAATTCAAAGGAAGCGAAGATGAAGACCAGTGGGTCAACGACGAGGACTTCTGCAGAGACTACATTCTGAATTGCCTCTCCAACAGGCTTGCAGAGACGTACGACAAGATGCAACGGGCCAAGGAGATCTGGGAAGCCTTGGAAGAGCAGTTCAAGGAAGAGGAGAACATGTCCAAGACGCACCTGGTGGACAAGTTTATGGCTTTCACCTTCACTGAGGAAAGGGAAATCCTGTCACAGGTTGCCGAGTTCGAAAATCTGGTGGACAAGCTCAACAGTGAGAATATCCCTCTACCAGATGGATTTGTTGCAGGGGCGATTATTTTCAAGTTGCCCTCGGCCTGGTATTCCTTCAAGACTGAGATGTACCGGAAGAAGACGCAGGTGAGTCTTAAAGACCTCAAGCACTTCATCTGCATTGAGGATGAGAACCGGACTAGGCACGCTATAGAGACGATCAGCAAGCAGTCCTCTACTGCTAACATGATCATGCACCCTAAGCGAAAGCCTAAGCCTGGGAAGACTCGCCCACCGACTAGTGCACCCGCAGTTGCTGCAACCAGCAAACAGATAAAGAAGAAATTCAAAGGCAAGTGCTACAACTGCAATAAGTGGGGTCACTGCGCTTCCGAGTGCAAGCAGCCCAAACGGGGCGAATCGAGCACACCAAGGACTGAAAATCAAGCCAACATGGTTCATCAAACTGCGCCTACCGACTTTGTTGCCATGGTCGGTAACGGGACGGCCAGTTCAGAGTGGTGGCTCGACTCAGGTGCTACCTGCCACGTCTGCAACAATCCAAAGCTTCTGGAGGATACAAAAGAGGTGGAAGAGACTGTCACTGTTGCGAATGGAGCTATAGCTGACGTGCTGAAGGTCGGCAACGCTACCCTGACTCTCTCCTCAGGTAAGACTCTTACTTTGAAAAATGTTAAATTAATACCGACATTAGCTGCTAATTTAATTTCGATTAGTCTGTTGTGCGATGCGGGTATGTCTTTTAACATTATTGGTGGTCGAGTAACCCTTATGATTCACTCGCATTACTTTGGTTGCGCATATGTCGTTAACGGGATGTATATGCTGAGTCTAGCACACGAAGTAGTAAATCAGGTTAGCTCAAATCTGATAGATCCTAAGACTTTACATGCAAGACTAGGACACGTTAATTATAGAAAACTACTCCTGCTAGCTAGAACTCACAATATACCCCTCAACACAAAAACCAAATTTGAAAAATGTGAAATTTGTGCTCAAACTAAGATAACTAGAACACCTTTTAGTCAGGTTTCTAGGAGCACACGATTGCTAGAGTTAATACATTCCGATATTTGTGACTACAAAAGCTTTGTCACACGTGAAGGTCGGAAGTATCTGATAACTTTTATCGACGACTACTCTAGATTCAGTCACATTTATCTTCTTAAAACCAAAGATGAAGCTTTTGAAAAATTTCGTATATTCAAAAATAGGGTTGAAAATCAACTTGACATGAAAATTAAAAGGCTAAGGAGTGATAGAGGAGGCGAATACGTCTCGGGGGAGTTCAGAGACTTTCTTGCCAGCAATGGCATAATTCCTGAAACGACTGCCCCGTATTCACCACAATCCAACGGTATCGCTGAGCGGAAAAATAGGACTTTAACAGAGATGTTGAATTCCATGTTGCTGACTGCCGGCATGCCTGCGGCCTATTGGGGTGAAGTCGTTCTCACGTCAAATCATATTCTTAATAAAGTTCCTCATGCTAAGTTGACTAAGACACCCTACGAGCTTTGGTTTAAGAGGCCTCCTAGATTTGACAATCTTAAGACCTGGGGCTGTATCGCTTATGTTAGGATACTAGACTCTAGAAGAGCAAAGATTGGACCCAGGACTAATACCTGCGTCTACCTAGGATGTGCAGATGATAGTGCTGCAGACAGGTTTCTGGATCTCTCCACTAATACTGTAATAGAATCTAGAGACGCTGTTTTCTTTGAGGATAAGTTCCTTAAGGACAAGAACCTGACTCTGCCAGGTCTGCCAGCCACTAGTACTGAGCCTTTAGTTGAGCCAGGACAACATAACTCTGACACTGAGCCTGTAGACACGATTGGTTTAGATACCATAAGGCTATCTAGTAGAGAGAAAATGCCTAAAAGCTTCGGTACAGACTTTGTGACTTACCAAGTTGAAGCTGATCCATCGACTTATAAGGAAGCGATGCGATCTAGAGACTCTCTATTATGGAAAGAAGCTATAGACGAAGAGATGAACTCTCTTATGCAGAACAACACATGGACTTTGGTCGATTTGCCCAAAGGGGCTAAAACCATTGGAAATAAGTGGGTTCTGAGGAAAAAGCTAAATCCTGATGGGAGTATCGCAAAATACAAAGCACGTCTAGTTGCCAAAGGCTTCACTCAAGTGAGTGGTGTAGACTACTTTGATATATACTCACCTGTATGTCACTATGCGACAATTAGGATTCTTCTCGCACTAGCATCTATTGAACACTACACTGTTCATCAGATGGATGTCAAGACTGCATTTCTTAATGGAGATCTGACTGAGGAGATCTACATGCACCAGCCTGAAGGGTTCGTCATAGAAGGTCTAGAAACCAAGGTCTGTAAGCTGATTAAGTCACTATACGGATTGAAACAAGCACCTAAAATGTGGCATGAAAAATTTGACACCTGTGTAAAAGGCTTGGGTTTCAAATCCAGTCTATCAGATAAATGTCTGTACGTAAGAACAAGTGCAAATAAAGTAGCCATCATATGCTTGTACGTTGATGACATGCTAATTCTGGGCACTGATCAGTCTGAAGTGAAAGACGTGAAAGTTGCTTTGACGGCACAATTTAGCATGAAAGACCTAGGTGAGGTGAAAACCATCCTAGGAATGGAAGTGAACTTCACAAAAAAGGGTATTACCCTGAGTCAGAGTCACTATATTAGGAATCTACTGGAAAAGTGGGGTTATGATAAAATCAAAAAGGCTGAGACTCCATACGATTATAACAATAGACTGAAACCGAATGAAGGTTCAGCTATTAGATAGTTGGATTATTCCAAACTCATAGGAAGTCTCATGTACGCTACTACCTGCACTAGACCTGACATAGCCTTTACGGTCGGCATGTTGAGTAGATTCACCAGTAACCCTGGGAAGGACCACTGGGACGCCTTAGAAAGGCTAATGGGACCACTGGGACGCAACAATAACAATCAACTCAAATGATAAATGTTTCTTTAAATTAGTCTTGTTGATAAACGTCTATCTTACCATCACTAGGCTCTGTTAAAGCCGTGTTTTGCTTCTATGAGTTTGAAAAAAACGTTATCATCATAAAATGTATATAAGTCGTTTAACATGGCAATGACTAAGATCGCTACCAAGAAAAGAACTAGCTTTGAGCGTAAAAGTAGATGAAGTTCCTTGGGTGAGGTGGGCATTCACGAATGACGGTTCATAACCATCGCGTTCATGAAAGACAGTTCATAACCACCGCGTTCACGACAGCCACTGCTGTGCCTATAAAAGAGCATCCACATTGCTTTGAAGTGGTTTACCGAGAGAAAATCAGCGTAATAAAGAGTTTATTAAAAAAATCTTAGAAAAACAAACTCAAAGCAATGTGGATGCTCTTTTGCATTACAAGGTCAGAGAGACATGTGTTTGGATGAGTGAAAGTTACAAGTAAAATTTGGAATTCATAGTCATAATTTTGTTCATTTAGAGGCATATGCATACGCCGCTGGATTAGATGAAAATGAACAAAATGTTGTTCAAGAAATAACCGCAACAGGTGTGAAATCTCGAAAAATTCTATCTGTTTTGAAAAAAAAAATCCAAACAATCATTCAGTTATAAGAACAATTTATAATAAAAAAAGTCAGGCTGTGCAAGAAAGAGTTATATAGTTCTACCAATATACAGTTTCTTAATAAAGGCACTACTGAAACCGGCTATATCAGTTACAATCATGTGAACGACAGTACTAAAAGTTTGGAATTTTTGCATTGTACTATGCAGGCAGCGGTTCATTTGGGTGCGGCGATTCATATCTAGGGTTATTTAACCAGACGGTTTGAGGGTGTGGAGCATCGTGAGTTTGGAGAAAAGTTTCGAACCCTGCGGTCAAGCGGCGCAACGCCGTCTTCTCTCCTCCCCTCGGTGCGATGCCAGTGATGCCTCCTCTGCCATCCTCCCCATCTCTGGTAAGCCTGCCCCGCCAAGCCTCTCCTCCTCCTTCCCTGTCCAATCCGCAACCCTTTCTTCCCACCTCGTTGGTTTTCCTGGTCGGCAACCTCTACTCCTACCCCCACCCGTCGGCTACCTCCTCAATCACCGCCGGATCACCCACTTCCACCTCCGCTGTCCTCCTATTCCTCCTGTGTTCGCTTAAATTATTTGTGTCTCTTTCGTTTGCATCTTGATATTTTATTCTCCTTAAGCAATTAATTGCAAATGCATGTGTCCTGCTGTTTCATTTAAAATAATTAATTACTCGTTGCTATTTTGTTACAGACTGCTTGTTCACTTTCACTCATGTTATTGCAATTAGGTCTGCATTTAGAAATCCCTTTTCGAGTCGACCTGCCACTGCATCAGAATGCTATTAAGGTTGTCTTCCCCCAAGCCCGTATTGTTTTATGCCAAGTTTATATTAACAGGAACATTCTTGCACATTGCAAGAAATACCTCAATGCAAGAAAAGAGTTTGATAGCTTTCTATGTGCATGAAAAAATATTGTAACCTAGTCAACACAACTTGATTTTATTGATCGTTTCTGTTCTTCGCAAAATACTTATGAGGAGAAATATGCTGACGTACTTCAATATGTATTTATGACATGGATTGAGCCATATAAAGAGTCATTTATTTCCACTTGGGTGTATCAATTTTTGCACTTCGGAAATTGCATTCTGCGCATCCAGAGAATCGAATGATAATTTATATTGAATATGTGGATGATAATCATTTTATCAAGCTATTGATGAAAGCAGACTTTTTACTACCACATATTTCTGTTCATAGTTGAGATATCATGAATTGGTAGCAAAGAAATGAAATTTAACGAAAGAGTCAGAATTTGATCTAGTCAACTTAATGGATTCTTAAGAAGGCATGTCAAATCATTTTCCTCATATTCCTATTTTTATAATATAACCTTCATATCAAGAATCATTTAACTGATGAAAATATGACACATTATTTCGAGAGTTTTAACTGATTATATGGGAGATTGGGCTTTTGGGTTGTTTTGAATTATTGGATTAGTTGGTAGTTTTTCTCCTTATATTTTGTTAATAGTTCTCAAAAACCATTCCTACTATATTATTAATAAACACTTTAAGTGGTGTAATAGTGTAATTTGCAATACGACAAAGTGAACCCTGAAAATATTGGTTTTTGGCAAAATGTACCTCGAAAGTTCAAAATTGATAAAATACATCCCTCAAAATGAGTTTCTTGGCAATGTGCAACATAGAGTGTACATTTTGACAATTTAATATTTTGCCTAGTGAGAATGCATATTGCCAACAAAAATTATTTTAAAAGATGAATTTTAATAATTTTAAACTTTGAGAATGCATTTGAAATTGTTGTTGGCCGGGGTGGCCCACCCTTCCGTAGTCACTCGAGACCGAGCTGCAAATGCCATGAACCCTACTCCAGGGTGAGCAGCTCGCCCATCAGCCGCCACCCCCCGATGCATCGCCGCCTCTCCCTCCTCCGCCGTGTCTTCTCCTCCTCCTCTTCCTCTCCGGCCTTCGTCTCCGGCACCGGCTCTTTTCTCATTTCCGAGTCGCCTCACTACACCCTCCTTTTCCTTCGCTCATTTTCCTCCTTCTCATCTCCCCCTCACCCCCATCCATCTTCTCCCCGCCGCCACATCCCCCCGACCTCCCCCTCCAACGATCTCTCCCCCTTCTCAAAGAAGACGCCATTGCCACTCTCTCCTCCCTCTGGATCTCCAGCTTCCGCGACCCCTCTTCCACAATCACCTCTCTCTCCGACCACCTCATTCGGCCGGAGCTCTGGATCCTCTCCTATCAGAAGGTGTACGCCGACGAAACCGGCTCCTATCTCCCCAAATCCTCCATCCTACGCCCCACCCTTGAAGACCTCCTCGCCCTCCGCAACGCCGTCCTCGACGGCCGCTTCCGCTGGGGCGCCCGCCTCGACTTCTTCATCCGCTCGCCCCGCGACAAGGCCGACCTCACCTCCCTCTCCAAGCGCAAAATCCGCGCCCTTCTAACCAATACCCAACCTACCGCTTTCCAGGATCGAATCGTTCAGGAGGTGCTCCTCTTCCTCCTCGAGCCCATCTTCGAATCAAGATTCTCGCAGAAATCCTACGCGTTTCGCCCCGGCCGCACAGCCCACACAGTCGTTCGCACCATTCGCCGCAGCTTTGCCGGATACCTATGGTACATGAAGGGTGATCTGAGCACAATCCTTGATGGAGTCAAGCCGGGGTTGGTTATCGGCGCCCTCATTCGGGATGTCAGGGACAGGAAGATCATCAATTTGATCAAATCGGCGCTGGTCACGCCGGTGATTACCAGCAACCCAGCTGCTGATGAAGCCAAGAAGAAGAAGAAGAAACGGAAGTATCAGAAGAAGAGGATTTTGGCCGACGACGAGCCAAAACCCGATCCATACTGGCTCCAGACATTCTTCGGATTTGCGCCGGAGGAGGCAAGCAAGTATCCTGACTGGGGACATTGCGGTGTTCTCAGCCCCTTGCTGGCAAACATCTATCTCGATGAATTGGATAAATGGATGGAAGGCAAAATCAAGGAGTTCTATAAGCCTTCTAAATCTGATGTCATCTGGACAGGGCAGGACGGAGACAGAGAGCAAGGCAACACTTCCTGGCCGGAGTTTGTCCCCACGAGCGGGCCGGATAAGACGAGGAAGATGGACTATATCAGGTTTGGAGGCCACATTCTGGTCGGCCTGAGAGGCCCCCGAGCAGACGCAGCGGAACTGAGAAAGCAGCTAATTCAGTTCTGCGACCACCGCTTCCAGCTCAAATTGGACAACGAGAGTCTGCCGATTGAGCACATAACCAAGGGGATAATGTTTCTCGATCACGTTCTCTGCCGCCGGGTCGTGTATCCCACCCTCCGCTACACCGCCACGGAGGCAAGATCATTAGCGAGAAAGGCGTGGGCACATTGCTGTCGGTGACTGCGAGTTTGAAGCAATGCATCAAGCAGTTCAGAAAATTGGAGTTTTTGAAGGGCGACCGGGATCCAGACCCCCAGCCGTGCTTTCGAATGTTCCATGCCACGCAGGCTCACACCAATGCGCAGATGAACAAATTCCTATCAACCATGGTGGAATGGTATCGGTATGCCGATAACCGCAAGAAAGTTGTCAACTTTTGTTCGTACATCATTCGAGGGTCGCTGGCGAAGCTGTATGCCGCCAAATACAAGCTCCGGTCCCGAGCCAAGGTGTATAAGATTGGAGCCAGGAATCTCCAGCGACCGTTGAAGGAAAAGAAGGGGCAGTCGCCGGAGTACAACGAGTTGATGAGAATGGGCCTGCTCGACTCCATCGAGGGGCTTCAGTACACACGGATGTCCCTCGTGCCGGAAGCGGATTACACGCCGTTTCAGAACGGGTGGCGGCCGGAGCATGAGAAGGTTTTGTTGGAGCTCATCATGCTCGAGGACCGGAGGACTCTCGAGGAGCAGAGGAAGTGCATTAGGGAGGAGGGACTCATTACCCCGCAGGATTATGTTTCGATGCTTGTTTGGAATTACAAGAAGAATGCCGTGGCGGCGCCTCCGTTGGGAGGAATTGATGCCCAGAAAGCAAAGGAGGAGCTGCTAAGATTAGCATGTGATACTGAAAATAAGGAAGTTAATGATGAAGAGAGTGGACATTTGTTGCAAGCTGCTCAGTTGTGAGAAGCGAAGCCAACATTTGTATGTACCCTTGTAACTTATCTACAATTTTGGCCGCATCATCAAAAAAGTTCTTAAAGTCTTTATTATGTTTAATATCATGCTTTAAGTCTTTATAATTTTATCAATAATCTCCCATACTGTAGAATGTAGATTAGTTACAGAATTCAATTCTGGTTTATTAGAATGAAGTGTTAACTTTCATTCCAGGTAAAGAAAACAAGGGGAAAAAAAGATATGAAGAAGATAGCTAGATGAGTTCATTGCATTAATTTTAGGGCGTTGTTATTAGCAAACTCACTTTGGCTGTTAACAAACCAAAATAAACCCGGCTCATGACTTTTTTCTTATTTTTTCGATCCTAAAAATTTCCTACTAGCAAACCATTAGGGTTCAGTCCCACAGTTCGCGATTCCTCCCACGCCGCAACCACGAGTCTTCTTCCAAGCCATTGCTGATGTAGGGCGAGGAAGGCTAGGGTTAGGGTTTCCAAATCCTGACTCAGTTTGATTCAAAAGAATGCTAGTCATTTATCCAAATTCAATTCAGAAAGGTTCCATTTGTACTCAAAACAGTAATATGCATACATCCAGGCATTTATCACAAAACTCATTGATATACCAATGCACGGTATAAACATAGTGACAACAATCTGATTTCGAAGAAGAAGGTTAATAAAAGAAATGAATACACTTGTTCACCAATTCCAAGCATACCCCCCCTCGAGTCCACCAGGTTTGCTCTTGGATTTCAAGGGCTGGCCGGCGGGACTGCTGGGAGCGGCCGAACGACAGGGGCTGCAGGGCTGCAGGCGGCTGCAGGAGCAGGGAAGAGCCGGAGCAGGGGAAGGCGGCCTGGAGGAGCGTCCGTGGCTGCGGGAGCAGGGAGGAGCCGGCAGCTGGCCGGATCTGCAGGGAGGAGGAGGCGGCAGGCTCTGGTTCGCAGAACTTGAGGAGGGAGCGGCGGGCTCTGGTTCGCAGAACTGGAGGAGGGAAACAGCGGTGGCTGTGGGAGCAGGGGCGCAGGGAGGAGTCGGCGGATGGAGGTGGAGATACAAATCTCACTTGGAGTCAGCACCAAGGAGGGCCCCCAGCGTCGGCACCGGTGGCGTGACCGAACGAATCGGGAAGGAGCCGGCGGCTTTTCTTTCCCAGAAATACTCGATGCCCCGTTTGCTGCCCTAATGCTCTTATTTATAGTAAGCCCCATCATATCCAACGGTCCAGATCATCCGGATGGGGAATATTAAAAAAAAACTGAAAATATACTCAAAACATATAAATTAATATATCATTCTGACTCGCGGCGGCCCTCCGGACGCAACCGCGGAGTCGGATCGGGAATACGATCAACGGGCGGGCCCGTTCCCCATCATTCTCCCCCTGTTGGAGAAGATTTGCCCTCAAATCTTTAGGGATTCCAAGGAGGCTTCGCGGGTGGTCTGCACTGTTTCCCACTGTCACCAATCATCAGATCAAAACTTCCAGTCCCAGACGCTGGCCTCGCGATGCTGCAAGTAATATAACCACTGCCTTTGGGAGGCTTGGGCGGCGGCCTCAATCTCAGAATCTGACGGAAAACTGTAGCAACTGGTAAGGGAGCAGCGCTCTCTAATCCAGCACCGCAAATGATCATATCGATCGGCGATGTGAAAAAGGATATATCGATCTGTGTCTCAGTAGCACCTGGGTCCCAATCAATCTGATCAAACTGCAACAAGTCATCACCATGTCCTACCCAGTCTGGGCTCATATCCAAACCAACCGATTTGCCCTCAGGGGCATTATCGAACACCAGAAAAGGGTCCTTAGCCGAGCTGAGAAGCGACTGATCAAACCACTGTGACAAATCTATAAAAGTGAGCAGACGTCGCGAAGGCTCATAGGGTGGTACTACCGCCATCAGACTGGAAGTCCTTCTGCGCTCAATCCACTGGCGGGCAAATCGCTGAACGATAAGAGTAGCTCTCTGCACTGTCTGGTACCGCTGTCTCTGTAATAATCCTCGCATGCGTAACTGAATCACGAGAACTGCCCTGGTCATCCTCGTGAAGGATCTGCGCTTAATAAACCCTCGGATGTGAGACTGTGTCAAGACTGCTGCTCTTCTTTGTCGCTGCGCTAAAATCTCCGTAGCATCATTCTCACGCCAATTCTTCACATAACTTGCCCAAATGGCATCTTCTTTCTCTTCCCTTTCCCTCCTCTGCTTACTCTCTTCCACTCTAGCTTGTTTGTTCCTTTCAAGCTCAACCCAATGTCTCTTTCTTAGGGAAGGTGACGGAAGATCATACGAGTAGGAGGAATGGCGGACTGAAGGATATGTCGTAGATGACGGAGAATAGGAATCGTAGGCATGGGAGGGGACTCGCCTCGATTCATGGGAATAAGTGGTGGAAGAAGGGGAATATGGATCGTAGGCTTGACGAGAGACTCGCCTCGCTTCATAGGAGGGGTATGCAATAGGGGAGACATATGAAGATTTATGTGAGTAAGATGCCTCACGAGAGGAATGAACATTGGGATAGCGGGGAGGTGGAGAAACATATGATTCAAAATCGTCCGAATCGTCGGAATCGTAATAACAAGGAAGCGTCATGAGTATAAAGGAAAATTGGCCAAGGATTGAAAAGTTTGGGAAAACTTTTCAGGTGGCTTTGATACCAATTGATGTAGGGCGAGGAAGGCTAGGGTTAGGGTTTCCAAATCCTGACCCAGTTTGATTCAAAAGAATGTTAGTCCTTTATCCAAATTCAATTCAGAAAGGTTCCATTTGTACTCAAAACAGTAATATGCATACATCCAGGCATTTATCACAAAACTCATTGATATACCAATGTACGGTATAAACATAGTGACAACAATCTGATTTCGAAGAAGAAGGTTAATAAAAGAAATGAATACACTTGTTCACCAATTCCAAGCATACCCCCCCCTCGAGTCCACCAGGTTTGCTCTTGGATTTCAAGGGCTGGCCGGCGGGACTGCTGGGAGCGGCCGAACGACAGGGGCTACAGGGCTGCAGGCGGCTGCAGGAGCAGGGAAGAGCCGGAGCAGGGGAAGGCAGCCTGGAGGAGCGTCCGTGGCTGCGGGAGCAGGGAGGAGCCGGCAGCTGGCCGGATCTGCAGGGAGGAGGAGGCGGCGGGCTCTGGTTCGCAGAACTGGAGGAGGGAGCGGCGGGCTCTGGTTCGCAGAACTGGAGGAGGGAAACGGCGGTGGCTGTGGGAGCAGGGGCGCAGGGAGGAGTCGGCGGATGGAGGTGGAGATACAAATCTCACTTGGAGTCAGCACCAAGGAGGGCCCCCGACGTCGGCACCGGTGGCGTGACCGAACGAATCGGGAAGGAACCGACGGCTTTTCTTTCCCAGAAATACTCGATGCCCCGGTTGCTGCCCTAATGCTCTTATTTATAATAAGTCCCATCATATCCAACGGTCCAGATCATCCGGATGGGGAATATTAAAAAAAACTGAAAATATACTCAAAACATATAAATTAATATATCATTCTGACTCGCGGCGGCCCTCCGGACGCAACCGCGGAGTCGGATCGGGAATACGATCAACGGGCGGGCCCGTTCCCCATCAATTGCTGCTTGCGATTCTTCTTCCACGCCACTGTCGCCGGCGATTCCATTAGAGCTCGCGATTCCTACTGGAGGAAGCTCGCATTTCTTCTTCCTCAACATCTCCTCATCGTGATTCTTCTCCCACGCCGCTGCCGCCCGAGATTCCATTAGTCTTCGCGATTCCTTCTTGACACATCTCCTCATCCCGATTTTACTTCCATGTTCCTACTATTTTCTTCTGCCCGAGCCTTCTCCCTAGCTCCCTCTATGCTGGGATCTCTCCTCTTCCACTTTCGCTTTTCTGGATCATAATCTCCTTGCTGTAAGCTGCTCTCTCCTCTTCTTGTATTACTTATTCTAATACTGTTTTGAGGAATGTATTGGCATTTATTTGGTATTTTAGGAGAAAATATCATGGCTTTGAGGATTTTTTTTTCTTTTGAAGATTTTTTGGTTATTATTCTTGTTGGTTATCCCTCCCGGATTACAGTTTGGACATCCCCTAAACACCCTACTAAGCTCCATTTTCATGTTCCCTTTTGAGCCCAGAAAAGTGATATTTTTTGTTTTATTTTGGGTCCATAAAAGTTATATTTCCTTGCCATTGAAGACGATCATATTTTGGATTATTCTTTTTGTAACAAAGAAAACATGATAATTAATCCAATTTGTAATGCTAATGATATAGTATAGTACAAACACTTATTTTTGAGAGTTTTTATTTTATTTTTTTGAGTTGTTTACTAGTAACCATTTGGTTTTCAAATACCCATTTTCAATTTCCATGGTTTGCTAGTAGTTATGATTTGCTAAAAGCCAAAATAGGGTTGCTAATAACAACACCCTAATTTTAATAGGGAGATTAAATACTAACTTTCCTGAGTGTTAGTATTTGGTGCAGAGCAGAGACGAGGACGAGCTTTTGGCCCGTTCGGGACTGATTTGGCGACTTACCATATATGACGTGCCCGGATCGACGACCGGACTCCGCAAATGTGTCCGGTTCTGCGCCGTGAGTCGAGATCATATATTACTTTATATATTTTGGTTTATTATTGTTATATTTAAGTGGTTTTTCCCCGACCAATTATAGTCGTTGATTGGGGATGCCCTAGTCTTCATGTTATTATAAATATAGGTGTTAGGGGCTGAACCAAGGTATGACAGATTTTGGAGAGTATCATTCCCAGAATCTAGCGATCAAGCCACGCTGCCGACTCCGTGGAGCCCTAGTTGACGACTCCTAGGCGCCCGATCTCCTCCCCAAGGTATCCCCCCTACCATAGTCTTCTTCTTCCCTCTCGTCAGCCCTATTCCCGCCGTCAGGAGCCCCCCAAAACAGTCGCCGGTGCTGTTCCAGCCAACCCCCTCACAGTCGTCCCTTTCTTCCCTTCCAGCAAGTCCGGCCGCCCATTCCTCCTCCCAGCAAACCAGGCTCTAACCCTTCCTCCGCCCTCCTGCACACCCGCTGCCCAGCCCTCTACCATCCAACAGCCACCCGACCACCCACAACCCTAGTCGACTACCCCTAATGACTCCCTCACGTGCATCCATCTTCATACAACCCTATTCTCAAGATCCGTTCAGATCTGAGAATTTCAGCCCCTGATCCGTTATTTCCACCTCCCGTACGCCATTCCCTAGCCCGGATCCGCCCCCAAACATCAGATCTATCCTTCCCCGGCCCGGATCTACTCGTACGTGACCAGATCTACTCGTACGTGACCGGATCTACCCATTTCTTGTCCGATCTCATCATCTACCGCCGAGGACAACCACCGCCATTATTTTTACGCCCCCGGTTCCCTTTTCGATCGCCGATCCACGCATCCAACTCCGAAATCTTCAGTGCCTCGGTCAACCCGCTACTTATTGAGTCCCTTGTTGTATTGGTTTATGTGATTGGACATTATTATTGGATTTATTATTGTGCTTTGCTTGGATTCGTAATTGCAGAACTTTGTTGCGATACACTAATAATTGCAGGTGTGATTTATTCACCGCGCGCTTGACCTTGACCATCTGAGCGGAGAAAGGCCATTACAAAATTGCTAAAATTAAATGCTTATTCTCCGCTCTTTTATTAATTTGCGTGGTGTTACAATTTTTCATTGCTCTGATTTATTCATCGCCGTCACCGACGGTTGCATTGCATTTAGACTAGTGTTGTGTGTCGCACCGATATCCCGCCCTAGAAACCTAGGCTTTGTGCACCCCTTAGCCTACCCCACATCATTTGATATCAGAGTCAGGTTTGAGCTACATTTATATATGTAGTGGTAGGTTTTAATTAGTCTTTGGGTTCATTTATGTCTAATTATCGCCGTCGTTTGTCTCCTCTATCTGGGTATCCTGAGTCTCCCTATATCCGACCTCATAGAGCCCCTTTAGAGAAACCTTCATGTTATCATTCTGTTATCATTAGATCGTGTCGACCCCTCTACACAGTTCCATTATGCTAGAGGCGATCACCACGACGAGCGGCCCTGACGTCTTCATCATTACACTTCTCCGCGTTCATGATGATAGAATTGATTATCGTTCAGGTCATCGCCGCTACATATCTCCTCTAGGAGAGGAACCTGAGTTTGGATACGAGCTACCTCCACTGCATGTTCACAGGGCCCATACACACCCACGAGCACAATTTGCTTATGTTAGGAACTACATTCTAGACGACCCTCAGGAACCCTATAGAGGTCACCATCGGTAGGATCACAATACATGTCAAGACCCTCCTAGTGTTCCACCAATAGAATTATCTGAGGTTGAATTTCTGCGATTAGTTCTTGACCGCTTTGATCTCTTAGAAGCTCAGTTTGATCACCTAAGATCTACATTACGAAGAAAGCCTAGGGATTTAGGTCAAGCCACCGATGCGACGAGTAGTGCTCCTACCGAGATAAGACACCCGACACTTTGTTTTGATCCTTCTCAGTTTGATGAGATTCAGTGCTCATGTGGTCTTGAGGTTGAATCTGATCATGACCTTATGATACAAATGAAGAGTGATACTAACATGACTAGTGAGCGTGATCACGTGGGTGAGGACGAGCGACCCGGTGACACTACTGATAAGTCTTCTGATGAGCTACTACTCCCTTGGGAGGTTCATGAGGCTAGTGTTGACTTTGTTGTGGGTGTCCAACTTGCTCCCACAGACACTACTGTTATTGATGTCCTCCTCGTGGTGGACTATCCTATCATTATCGATCTCCTCGGGATTAAGTCCCCGAGAGGCTCATTTGACAAGCTTTCCCTTGTACACTTTAGTGATGGATCGTGTATCCGCACTAGTGATCATCTCATACATGATGACTTTTGGTATACACCCCCTGGTGAGCCACCTGATGAGCTATACCATTTGAGAGGTACCCATCACACCAGTGCTCCGCACTATTTTGTCACCGTCTACGTCTTCCCCACGGGTGATGACGTCGGTCACGCCGAATTTTTCTATCGACCACCCGGTAAGCCTCCTGAGAGGCCACCCCATGTTAGTAATATCCAAGTCATTGCTAGACCTTCCCTTAGGAAGTGTGTCAAGTATGTTGTGTTCTATTTGCATCATTCACTTCATTTGTATGAGTCGGTTGAGTCACTTGTTCATCATTTGCATGCATTACATGAGTCGGTTCGCCGACGAATAATAACGAACAATGAAAATTATGAAACCAATGCAGATAAGCGAAGGCGAGAACAAGTGTTTAATGAAGGCGAGAAAGTAATGGTGCGAGTCCGCCTTGAGAAGCTTCTCTCGGGGCCTGCCAAAAAGTTAAGCGCCAGGCGAATGAGTCCCTACTACATTATTAGTCGTATTGAGACAAACGTCTACCGGCTCGATATTCCGGCAAGTATGAGAATCCATCCAGTATTTAATGTTGAGGATCTGACGGCGTACTACGAGGATCGCGAGTATGTGGACACGAGCAACGGAGATACCCAGTCGTCCCCACCCCCACTTTTGTTGCCTTACCACTCTCATACTCCACCTACGTCTGATAGCCACTACAACCCTCCCACTATTGACACCCACCTATATGGGGATTCGTCTTCTCTTGTTTCATCGACGGCACCGCCGATTGCACCGGGATCCACCACTCGAGAGATGAGCGATGAGAGCATCACAGAATTCAGGTCCCATCATTTTATTCCTACCTCAGATGGGTTGCGTTGTCGCTACTTGGTACATTGGCGGGGCCGCCCTGATGCAGATGACGCTTGGATACATGCAACAGAGCTTGATTGATTTGTCCCTGAACTTCGACTTCAGCACGACTGTCTCCATTCACCGGAGATGACCGCTTTTCAGTCAGGGGAGTTGAATGACGAGGAGACTCTTCCGCCAACGACACCTGGACGACTTTCGGTGGACGACTTCCGGTGGACCTCTTCGAGTTGTACCTGACATTCATCGAGAGTTCTGATCCCAATTCATCGGGAGATGAATTCTTTCAAGCCGGGGAGATTGATGCGGAGCAGAGACGAGGACGAGCTTTGGGCCCGTTCGGGGCTGATTTGGAGACTTACCATATATGGCGTGCCCGGATCGACGACCGGACTCCCCAAATGTGTCAGGATCCGCGCCGCGAGTCAAGATCATATATTACTTTATATATTTTGGTTTATTATTGTTATATTTAAGTGGTTTTCCTTCCGACCAATCATAGCCGTTGATTGAGGATGCCCTAGTCTTCATGTTATTGTAAATAGAGGTGTTAGGGGCTGAACTAAGACATGACAGATTTTGGAGAGTGTCATTCCCGGAATCCAGCGATCCAGCCACGGTGCCGACTCCGTGGAGCCCTAGGTGACGACTCCTAGGCGCCCGATATCCTCCCCAAGCTATCCCCCTACCACAGTCTTCTTCTTCCCTCCCGTCATCCCTATTCTCGCCGCCAGGAGCCCCCCAAAACAGCCGCCGGCGCTGTTCCAGCCCCCCACCTGCCCCTTTCTTCCCTTCCAACAAGTTCGGATGCCAATTCCTCCTCCCAGCAAACCCGCCTCCAGCTCTTCCTCTGCCCTCCTGCACACCCGCCTCCCAGCCCTCTACCATCCAGCAGCCACCCGGCCACCGACAACCCTAGCCGCCTATCCCTAATCACTCCCTCACGTGTATCCCCCTTTCTACAACCCCTATTCTCAAGATCAGTCCATATCTGAGAATTTTAGACCCCGATCCATTATTTCCACTTCTCGTACGCCATTGCCTAGCCCGGATTCGCCCCCAAACATCGGATCTACCCTTCCCCAGCCCGGACCTACTCGTACGTGGACGGATCTACCCATTTCTTGTCCGATCTCATCATCTACCGCCGTGGACAGCCACCACCATTATTTCTACTCCGTCGGTTCTACTTTTTGATCGCTGATCCACGCATCCGGCTCCGGAATCTTCAGCGCCTCGGTCAGCCCGCTACTTAGTGAGTCCTTTGTTGTATTGGTTTATGTGATTGGACATTATTATTGGATTTATTATCGTGCTTTGCTTGGATTCGTAATTGTAGAACTTTGTTGCGATACGCTAATAAATGTAGGTGATATTTATTCGCCGAGCGCTTGGTCTTGGCCCTCAGAGCAGAGGAAGGCTATTACAAAATTGCTAAAATTAAATGTTCATTCTCTGCTCTTTTATTAATTTGCGTGGTGCTACAATTTTTTATTGCTCCGATTTATTCACGCCGTCACCGACGGTTGCATTGCATTTAGACTAGGGTTTGTGCGTCGCACCGACATCCCGTCCTAGAAACTTAGGTTTTGTGCACCCCTTACCCTACATCAATAATCTTACAATTTAAGATGCGGCTTTTTGATCTTACTCATTGCATTTAATGGATGAACTAACTACAGGTTTCCAACACCCCTTCTTAATACAGAGAGCATCCTACATCTAATGTTTTTTCTTGAAATAAGTAATGACGGAGAGGTGGTTGACATCTAAACCTGTATCCTAAAATACACTCCTAAATGGGATGCTATACAATGCAAATCTGTCAGAGGGATTAAATCATAACAATTAATATTTAAATCGCAAGAGATAATTTAAGCAAGGACAAAGTAATTCTTTAGGGCAAAATAAAATTTGAATTTACTCCGCTCGGAGGTCCAAAACGAGAGTGTGCCGAGAATAGTTCCTGCAAGCACACGATATTTCAGAACAAAATTCCATAATGCAATAGATCCCATAGAGCAAAATTCACAATACCATATTTAATTTTGAAAAAACAATTTTCCATACAACAATAAAACATTCATTGAGTGAGGGGATGTTGCTCTAAGGTGGAAACACGATGAAATTAATGTCCGGTGGTATAGAAGAAAGCTGGAAGGAGAAATGACTTCTGGAAATCAGTGGGCATTGGATGCGGGGTGCTTGATCCAAAACTGGTTTAAGAGGGACATGGCCTGCCTGGAATGATTGCCTGAAGGAGGACAAAGTAAGACCGGCAATAGCTGTTGCTGTTTGGGGCCTGCTGAGGGCCTGAGGCTGAGAGAGGGGGTGTGGAGGCGGCGGCCCAGAGGGAGGAACACTATTTCAGAAACTATAGAAAGGAATAGTAAATTTCATTATTGAACAGTAACCATGAATAGGAAAACTGAATTCTGGACAGCCGTCTGTGAGCTGTTTTGGGGCGGTTGTAGAGGGCTGCGGGAGGGAGTTGGGAGGGGGAAAAGAGGGCTAGGGTTAGGGTGTACCTTGGGGAGGAAGATATGCACTTAGGAGTCGTCACCTAGGGTTCCACGGAGTCGGAGAAATCGCCGGATTTCGGGATTTCTCTTCTCCAAAATCTGCAATGATCTAAACCAGCCCCACTACAAGTCTATTTATAATAAAACAAAGGCTAGGACATCCCACTTTCGATGGTTATGATTGGCCGGAAGTGGGGCCACTAAATATACACTAAAATAAATAAAAGTAATGAAGTAATATATCAAATCGATTCGCAACGCAAATCCGGACACATCTGCGGAGTCCGATCGTCGACCCGGGAACGACATATATGGAAAGTCACCAATCAGCCCCGACGGGCCCAAAACTCGTCCTCCACTGCAAGTTCTCGTCTTTACTCTTCATCACTCTTCTCGGCTTGAAAGAATTCATCTTCTGATGAATAAAGATCAAAATTCTCTCGATGTATCCAGGTAAGACTCGAAGAGGTCCGCCAGAGGTCGTCCAAGTTTCGTCGATGGAAGAATTCCCTCGCCAATCAACTCCCCCTGACCGAAAAACTATCATCTCTGGTGAAAGGAGATGGCCGTACTGAAGTCGAAGTCTAGGGGCGAGTCGATCGAGCTTTGCTGTAAGTACCCAGGTGTCACAAACACCTGTAGTAGGAATGCACTGGTGGAGTCTGGTCTCCATGATGCTCTCAACGCTCAACTCACGAGTGGTGGATCTCGGTGCGATCGGCGGCTCCGTTTGCAGAACCAAAGAAAACGAGCCCCCGGGTGGGTGGGTGTCAGAAGTAGGTGAGTAGTGGTGCAAGACAACGAGAGTGGAGGTGTGGGCGGCTGGAAATCCCCACTGCTTGGGTCCACATACTCGCGAGGCTCGTAGTTCGACATCATATCCTCAATACTAAATACTAGGTGGATACCCATACTTGCAAGGAAATCAAGATCATAGGTGTTTGCTTCGATCTGTCTCATATAGGGATCCATTCGCCTAAAGCTCAAGCCTTTAGCAAGCCTCGCATGGAGCCTCACAACGCAGAGTCTCACCATCACCTACTCTCCTTCATGAAGTGTCTGCTCTTGCCAGCGAACATCCGTATGTGATTTATACAATTTATGATCATTAGGGATTTTCCGTCGGGCCGACTTGCCCCTATACTTTTGGGTAGAGGCTGTAAGCACAACAAATTATGTTATGAATAGAAGTTTAATACATAAACTTAAGGGTAAGACTCCCTGTGAATTGCTTAAAGGGAAGCAAACTAAAATAGATTATTTTAGAGTATTTGGTTGTAGATGTTATATTCACAATAATAACAAGAAAATCATAGAAAGTTTGAAGACAAAGATGCAGATAGAATTTTTCTTGGATATTCCCAAGTCAGCAAGGCTTATAAGATATTTAACAAATCAACCTTAAAAATGGAAAAATCTGTACATATATCTTTTGATGAAGCTAATATGTGTTACAAGGAGAATGATTCTTCTACCAAAGATACATTGCAGGTACCCTTTCTGTGTGAGAAATTGGATGACTTAAATCTCACCCAAGAGGTTACATTGCATCCTTCTCCACAGATTTATGAAGAGAGTGAAGAAGAAATCATTGGAACAGTTGAACCAACAACAACTAACATAATTCCACAAGTGGATTTAATTCCCCAAGCTGTTGATGAACCAACTCCTCCTACTGATCTTGTCACACTTAGAGATTGTGTAGACAAAAATAAAATTAATCTTGCTTTATCTCTACTGATTTACAAAGAGCAAACATCTTCACTAAACCATTGGATGAAAAGAAACATCTGTTCTTCTTAAACAAGTTAAGTATGATTAAAGGAGAAGTATAATTTGATTTCTATCTGAGGTCGAAGAATTGATCACCTTTCATCGAACGAAGATCGACGATCAGTGTACTCTTCTTGAGTTTTTTTCATCGAACGAAGATCAACGAAATATCTTTGAGAAACATTTTCGTCGACCGGAGATCGACGATTTTGCTTTAGAAATAATTTCGTCGACATGAGAATGACGAAATTTTTTCCCCCTCTTCAAACTGAGATCGATGCTTTTTATTTCTTCATGAAATTTTTCGTCGACCTGAGTTCGAAGTTGTTCTTTTGTGTAGGACGGAGTTCGCCTTTTCACCTTCTAAAAACTTATAATAGGATTTTCCTTGAACTCCATCCTGCGCTTTACAGTTCTTTTGCACTTGATCTTTTGTTCTTGTAGGTAATGGCAATTTCGGCAGCGTCCATCTCCGGAATGAAATTCAATGCCGGCTTCGACATTAACATCGATTCTTTCAGCCACTATGATCAAGTGTTCTAGAACATCGTACAACTAGTTGAGACTCAGCAATTAAGGAAACTCATGACAACAAGGATTTAACTTCCAGTGACGGAGATCAAAGAATGGGTTTATACAACAAAGATTCAAGAAACTCCAGTTCTTATTGATGTAGGAAGCCAGGACACATTCTCCCAGAATGTCCAGAGGCTCAAAAGAAGGATAAGAGAAAAGAGAAAGAGTCTAAGAAGCACTGCAGCAACCCCTCCTCCAACAAATACAAGAAGAAGAAGGAGAAGGGATTTGTGGCTGAGACCTGGAGTGACTCAAAAGAAGAAACTTCATCCAGTTCTAGTGAGGATGAAGAAGAGGCAAATGCTAGAGAGATCTGCTTGATGGAAATTGATGCATCATACAGCCACTCAGAAGCTGAAGAATCAACAGCATAAACTGAAACAGAAGAGGACCAGTTAATAACTTCTTTTGATTTCACTTCTGATGAATTTAAAACTTAATTCAAACTCATATGCAATGATTCAATTAAATCTGAGAAGGAAATCAAACTTCTCAGAGAAAAAAAAATTGAATATGACAATCTTTTTTCTGAATACATCAAACTGAAAGATGAATTAGACTTAGTTTCTGAACAAATTATTTCATGAAAAACAAAATTAACTAAGGCTAAAGAATTTGAAGAATCCCTCAATGGGAGAAGCATCAAATTGATGAATATCACAAGCACAGTCAATGCCAGACTTAATGGCAAACTGGGCTTGGGAGCTTCATCAAGTCAGCCTCCTCTTCTTATGAAAAACATTCTTTCTACACCTGTTAAATTCATATCTGAAAAAGGTAAAGAAAAAATAGAAGATAACAACCACCAAATTGAAGTATTTAAAAAACCTAAACAAAATAAAAAAAAGAAATTTTTTAATAAAAACAATGTTCAACATTTTTCGTCGAACCAAGATCGACGAAATGTATATGGTTCGTCAAAATCAGATCGACGAACTGTGAACGAAGATTTTTTTATAACTATTCTTCTAACTGCTATCGATAAAATCAATATGGTTCGTTGAACCGCGATCGACGAAATTTGGGCGCAGAAAATGAATATTTTCATTCTCTGAGAGGAGTTCGATGAACTCAGCCCTATTCGTCGAATGCAGATCGACGAAGTTATTGCAATTTTTTGAACCCAGAAAATTATAACAGAAACCTAAATTCTTTTAGAAATTTTAATCAACCTAGATCTTTTATTAATTCCTTTACCCAGTGGATAATTCCAATTAGAAGATTTCACCCCTTAGGATATAAATACCAACCAGAATTCTCTTTCATTTCTAATTATAAATTTGAGAAGAATCAAGTACCCAAGGTTACCAAGGTCAAGAACACCTAATCTATTTTCATGCAAGTGTTGGACAGTCCTACCACAGAGCAACAGTGGTACTTGGATAGTGTGTGTTCAAAGCATATGACAGGTAGAAAGGGAAATCTAACTGATGACAAGTCAAAGCATGGACCAAAGGTGATCTTTGGAGACTCCAACTTTTGCCAAACAAAAGGATATGGGAATGTCAAAATTAGAGCTGTCACCTTTAGGAAGGTAGCCTATGTGAGTGGTCTTAAGCAAAACCTGATATTCATAAGCCAATTATGTGATGAAGGTTATCATGTATCATTTAATCAATCTTGTTGTATTATTACTTCTGATAACAACAAAATTGTTTTAACTGGACTTAGAGAGGAAACATATATATAGTAAATTTTAAGTCTGCTATTTCAGAAATTTGTTTAGTTAAACAGATTAGTAATACTAATGACTTATGATATAAAAGACTAGGACATGTAAATTTAAGAAATATTGCTAAACTATTTAGGGACAATCTTGTAATAGGATTGCCTTCTGTCCCTTATAAGAAGGAAAGTCTCTGCAGGGATTGTCAATTAGGCAAGCAAACTAAAAATAGCATTAAATCTATTAATAAGAGTGATCCACCCAGAATCTTGTATTTGCTACAAATGGATCTTTTTGGACCCATTGCTGTATAAAGTTTGGGAGGAAAATCTTACACTCTAGTTATAGTAGATGACTTCTCAAGATTCACTTGGGTGTTCTTTCTGAGAAACAAGTCAGATAACTTTTAAGTTCTTACATACTTTATAGGAGCAAAAAGATTGAGTACTCTACTCTAGTTGCATTGATTAGAAGTGATCATGGTACTGAGTTTGAATCTCTTCTTATGCAAGAATTCTATGAGAAGGAAGGTATCAAGCATTGTTTCTCTACTCCTAGAACTTCTCAACAAAATGGTGTAGCAGAAATAAAAAAAATAGAATCTTTATTGAAGCTGCAGGGAGATTGCTTGCAGATTCTTACTTGCCCCTATACTTTTGGGTAGAGGCTGTAAGCACAACAAATTATGTTATGAATAGAAGTTTAATACATAAACTTAAGGGTAAGACTCCCTATGAATTGCTTAAAGGGAAGCAAACTAAAATAGATTATTTTAGAGTATTTGGTTGTAGATGTTATATTCACAATAATAACAAGAAAATCATAGAAAGTTTGAAGACAAAGATGCAGATAGAATTTTTCTTGGATATTCCCAAGTCAGCAAGGCTTATAGGATATTTAACAAATCAACCTTAAAAATGGAAAAATCTGTACATATATCTTTTGATGAAGCTAATATGTGTTACAAGGAGAATGATTCTTCTACCAAAGATACATTGCAGGTACCCTTTCTGTGTGAGAAATTGGATGACTTAAACCTCACCCAAGAGGTTACATTGCATCCTTCTCCACAGATTTATGAAGAGAGTGAAGAAGAAATCATTGGAACAGTTGAACCAACAACAACTAACATAATTCCACAAGTGGATTTAATTCCCCAAGCTGTTGATGAACCAACTCCTCCTACTGATCATACAACACATCAACCTCATGCAAAAGATGACGAAATGACTCAACAGACTCACGCAAATGATGCAAATAAAACACTACATACACAATCTGCTCTCTATGGGTAAATCTAATAATGATATGAAAATCTAACAAAGGAGGTGGCCTATCAGGAGGCTCTCTCGGTGGAGTGTAGAAAAACTCATCCCGTATGAGACGAGTGCTCAGATGATCGTGAGAGACAACGATACTCAGATACGAGCTCGTAAAGAACCAAATGTCTCTCGGGAAATGTAGCACATCAGAGGGCTTACCGGAAGGTGTGTAAGAAAAGTCATCGCTAATGCGACGACCACCTGAATGAAAATCGTAAGCACCAACTAGAATACATAACTCTCGAGTGTGGTGTATGCCCCCGAAAAGAAAGAACTCGTCTAGTGGCTCAGCAAGTGGTGCGTCCCAAAACTCATCTAGAGTGTGGTGCGTCAACCGGTGGTGCCCTAGACACTCAATGCTCCACACAATATCCATTCTCTGAGGCAAGGTCAGGGACGATAATGGAAGAGGCGCCAATAACTCAGAACTCGTAAACAAGCAGCTCACCTGAATCGCATCCTCACCCGGATGTGGCGAATCATCCGGGGGCTCAACTGAGGACTCGTGATAGAACTTGTCACTAGGGTCGTGGTCCTCCAGATGAGTACCATCGTGAGGGGTAGTGTCCCCATGAATGGGTGACATAGCCACTACGAGATCAGTACCAGGCTCTGGGCTCTCGATCATGATGTGCCTCAGGGCAATGACCATGGCAGAGCGACATATGCCTACACTCAAGAATGGATCCGTGGGTAGGGTGCTAACTAACCTGGTGCATAGAAGTGGAAGAGGTGTGTGTGAGGAACACAACACTACAAACTCAATAGACCGCTCAAGCTCGCTTTCAGTCGGGGTCACAAGAGACGGGCCAGAAACAAGAGATAGGTCACTTACTGGGCTAAGCACCTCACTACGGTGAGAGGAATTCCCATCAGACATCACTTCTATCGTGGCTGACAGGACAGTGGTAGGGATCGTGGTGACCTCAGTATGAGAGGGAGACGTACTGCGGGGGTTAAGGTGAGAGTCTCATCTACTAGTTCTTGCGGATCTCAAAGACTGTTCGTAACGAAGGGCGAGCTGATATGTCAACTAGAGGGACTTCGAGTTATGATAAATCACCTTAGTACGAATGTCAGATCGAATCCCAGACCGAAATCGGGAAGTGGTCATGGTTGGGTCCTCTCGTATATCACTCCTCACGACTAACTCATCGAAGCAATCCTTGTACTCAGCGACTGACATGGATCCTTGCTGAAGAGAAAATAATTGATCGAGCAAGCGACTCCGATACGACGAAGGCAGATACCTCTGACGCAAAGTACGCTTCATGTCCACCCAATTGGTGATGCGATGTAGACGGTCTCTCTTGCGGGTCCTCTCAACGCTAGCCCAATATGTCATTGTCTGGTCTAAAAGTCTAAGTTTCGCAAACTTGATGCGACGCTCACCAAATACCTCAAAATGATCAAGATAATGCTCCATATCCACGAGGCAATAACTGAAAGACTCGGAACTCGATGAGCCGTCAAAGGAGGGGCAGCAGTACGAAACTGACTCTCAAGATCTCTCTCGAAACGACTATTCTCATAATAATCATTCCTAAGGTAACCGAGTCGTGCCGAAGGATCAACACAATCCGCTCGCGTGTACGGATAAGAACAACGACAATCATCATACTGATTGTCTCTAGCATAGTGGGGTTGTGTCGGTGGGTCAACATGATCTCTGAAAGTGGTGTACTGCGATCGAGAATGATCGTCATAAAATGTGAGGATCTCCCTAACGGGGTTCTGTGAGAGCGGGTGCAAGTGGGCTCGAGACCTTTAAATTGGGGAGGGGAATAATTGTGACATCTAGACATAATGAAAAACCTATAGACTCTACGTCTGCGTATCAAAAAGTGCGCGCAACCTGGCTGCGCGGAACCTAGCTCTGATACCAATTGACAAAGGAGGAATCTATAGGCGGCGGAAAATCGGCGACCTAACCCTATATGCTATGCAACAGTCCGACGGTTAGATCACAATTAGATAATAAATAAAACATCTCACGCAAATAATTCAAAAGCAAGACAGAATAATATATTTGGGCAAAAACAAGCTTAGGCTTTCCTCAGCGGGGAGAGCCAAAACAAGAGCGCGCGGCGAATGAATCCTGTAAATCACAATATTTATCTAATAAACCACCGCAATACAATATACCCAAACAAATATGAGATCTAATCCAATATAAATATGCTGAAATAATAATCCAATACAACGAAATCTCACAAAATAGTGGGCTGACCGAGACACTGAAGATTCCAGAGCCGGATGCGTGGATCGGCGATCAAAAAGTGAAACTGACAGCGTGGAAAACGATGTAGGTGGCTTTCCTTGACGGTGGAAGGTAGAATCGGGCCGAAAATGAATAGATCTGGCTATGTCGAGGCGGATCCGGACGTTGGGAGGTAGATTGGGCAGCGGGAGGGCTGGAGGTGGTCCCGCAGATGAGGGGAGGCGGCTGAGAGTGGCTGGTGGCAACAGACTTTCAGGGGGAGGGTGGCTGCAGGGAGCTAAAGAGTAGGCCGGGCTACAGGGGGTAGCTGATTGCAGGTAAACATGGGGGAATTTGGAGGCTGCCGGTTGGGGGGTTGATGGGAGGTGGTTGGCAGCCTGCTGGGAGGAGATTTTAGGGGGCTTTGGGGCAGTGGTAGTGACGGTGGAGTGCCTGAGAATGATTGCCTGAAGGAGTAAAAAGTAAGACCGGCAACAACTTTTGTTGTTTGGGGCCTGCTGAGACTGAGAGAGGGGCGTGGGTAGCTGATTGCAGGTACACAAGGGGGAATTTGGAGGCCCCCGATTGGGGGGTTGATGGGAGGTGGTCGGCGGCCTGCTGGGAGGAGATTTTAGGGGGCTTTGGGGTAGTGGTAGTGACGGTGGAGTGGCTGGGAATGATTGCCTGAAGGAGGAAAAAGTAAGACCGGCAACAAGTGTTGTTGTTTGGGGCCTAGTGAGGCTGAGAAAGGGGTGTGGAGGCGGCGTCCCGGCAGGAGGAACACTGTTTCAGAAACTATAGAAAGGAATAGTAAATTTCATTATTGAACAGTAGTCATGGATTGGAAAATTGAATTATGGACAGCCGTCTGTGGGCTGTTTTGGGGCGGTTGTAGAGGGCTGCGGGAGGGAGTTGAGAGGGGGGAAAAGAGGGCTAGGGTTAGGGGGTATCTTGGGGAGTAAGATATGCATCTAGGAGTCGTCACCTAGGGTTCCACGGAGTCGACACCGTGGAGGGATCGCTGGATTTCGGGATTTCTCTTCTCCAAAATCTGTAATGATCTAAACTAGCTCACTACAAGTCTATTTATAATAAAACAAAGGTTAGGACATCCCACTTTCGATGGCTATGATTGGCCGGAAGTGGGGCCACTAAATATACACTAAAAAAATCCATAATAATGAAGTAATATATCAAATTGATTCGCAACACAAATTCGGACACATCTGCGGAGTCCGATCGTCGACCCGGGCACGCCATATATGGAAAGTCACTAATCAGCCCCGATCAGGCCTAAAACTCGTCCTCTACTGCAAGTTCTCGTCTCTGCTCTGCATCAGGAAGAGGCGAGGGGATTTCTGTGCGGAGTATCGTGGAGAAGGCTGGCCATTGGATTCAAAGAATGGAGGTATCGTGGAGAAGGCTTGCTACTGGATTTGGAGGATCATCTGTAGGGGTGTTAATTTCTGATGCAGGAATTCAGAAATTTGTTGCATTGAATGCAAGGAATAATCTTGGACAGTGGCGTGGGTGCATGGAGGGGTCTTGGGTTGTAGTGTGGAGGCAGCGACTTGGATTCCGGTGAGGAAGCTGAAAAGGATTTGACAGCAGTGTTCGCGGAAAAGTGAAAAAAAAGGGGAAAAGGTGTTGGGTCCCTACTCCCAACGTTGTTAAGATCTCGATTTAGATCGGACGATCTTACGATCTTACGAGTTTTACGGGAAAAACGAGTCACGAGTCAGGCAGGATCGGGTTCCCTACAAAATCGCCAGGATCGACGCTTAAGATCGTAGGATCGTACGTTTATTTGCGATCCAGCCCGCGCATTGTTATTTCATTCCGATTTCGTCTTTAGGTTATTTCATCCCGATTCCGTCTCTCCCGTCGTCGCAGAAGTTGCGCTAGGTTATTTCATCCCGAATCGTCTTTCCCGTCGCAGAAGCTGCTCTCTCTCCCGTCGCAGAAGCTGCGCTTAGGTCAGTTCTTCTTCTTCTTCTGTCCAGATTTTCACACTAATCTGGACAGAAATTCAATTCAGTCCAGATTTTCACACTAATCTGGACAGAAATTCAATCCAGATCTGTGTGAAAATCTAGACAGAAATTCAGTCCAGATCTGTGTGAACAGAAATTCAGTCCAGATATGTGTGAAAATCTAGACAGAAATTCAGTCCAGATCTATGTGAACAGAAATTCAGTCTAGATCTGTGTGAAAATCTAGACAGAAATTCAGTCCAGATTTCACACTAATCTGGACAGATTTCCTGTCCAGATTTTCACACTAATCTGGACAGAAATTCAGTCCAGATTTGTGTGAAAATCTGGACAGAAATTTTGTCCAGATTTCACAAGTTACAACTTCTTTAATTTGTACAAAACAATATGTTGACTGTAGTGTTGAATAGGTTGACTGTAGTGTTAATAATGGCGTCAAGTGGTGGTTCAAATAGTGCATCTGGGAGCAATATTGCTGATGCTCGCACTGGATCTAGAACGCAGAAGACTGCTGCAGGAGCTAAAAGTGATGTTGGATGGAAGTATGACATTCCGGTAGAGGGAGATATAAGGAAAATACAATGCAAATTTTGTCAGAAAGTGGTGACCGGAGGAATATATCGGTTAAAACATCATTTGGCGTGTACACAAAAGGATGTTGGAGCTTGTAGATCCGTGCCAGACGAAGTGAAAAAAGAATTATGGGATATCCTAGGTTGTTTGCAAGAAAGACTATTAAAGAAAACAATTGCCCCCATAGAAGAAGAGTCAAGTGGAAATGCGAAGAGGAAAGTAGAAGATAAAAGCTCTACTAGTTATTTCAAGAGAAGTGAAAAAACTCAATCTACAATCAACAACATTTTCAAAAAGGGTGTGCGAGAAGAAACATGTAATGATATTGCTTCGTTCATCTACAACAACGCAATACCATTTAATGTGGTAAAGAGTGATGAATTCCACAAGATGTGCAAATCTATTTCAAGACATGGATTGGGTTTCAAACCACCGTCTTATCATGAAGTTATGGTCAAATATCTAAAGCAACAATATGATTTGACAATGGAGACTCTTGCTGAACATAAAGTTCATTGGAAGAAGCTAGGATGCACAATAATGACTGATGGGTGGACAGATAAAAGAAGAAGAACACTAATAAATTTCTTAGTGAACAGCTCTTTGGGAACAGTTTTCCTCAAATCTATTGATGCATCTCAGATGACTAAAACAGCAGACAAGATCTTTCAGATGATTGACGACGTTGTGGAGGAGGTAGGTGAAGAAAATGTTGTGCAAGTAGTGACAGATAATGCTGCAAACTACAAAGCTGCCGGAGAAATGTTGATGGCTAAGAGGAAAAAATTGTATTGGACACCTTGTGCCGCGCACTGCATAGACTTGATGTTGGAGGATATAGAGAAGAAGATAGCTGTGCATCATGAAACAATTCCAAGGGCTAGAAGAATTACAACCTATATTTATTCAAGAACTAATCTCATATCTATCTTGAAATTTTTTACAAAAGATAAAGATTTGATTAGACCAGGAATGACTCCCTTTGCCACAGCATACCTCACTTTGGGATGCCTTCATGATAAAAAACTTCCATTGATACGAATGTTTAACTCAGATGAATGGAAGGGTAGTCGGTTTGCAGCTTCAAGAGATGAAAAATTGATTGAAGAAGTGATTATGGATAGAGAGTTTTGGAAAAATATTGTTATTTGCTTGAAGGGGGCATACCCTTTGATGAAGGTGCTGCGATTGGTTGATTCAGATGAGAAGCCTGCAATGGGATTCATTTATGAAGAAATGGATAGGGCCAAAGAGAGAATTGCACAGACATTTGATGGTGTGCAAAAATAGTAAGTTGGTTTTATTAAATTGTTGATTTGCTCTCTTGTAGTATTGTTTTAACTTTTAACCTATTTGAATTTTTTTCATTGTTTAGTTATCAACCAATATGGGCGGTTATTGATGCAAGATGGGACAAGCAACTCCATCGGCCCTTGCATGCTGCTGGGTATTATTTGAATCCCCAATTTCATTACAGTCCTACATTTAAGGCTGATTATGAAGTAAAACGTGGACTATATGACTGTATTGAAAGAATGACGGGGGAAAACATAGATGAAATTTCAAAAATTGATAGTCAGCTTGAAGATTTTAAGAATAAAAGGCTATTTTTTGGATCTTTGGTTGCCAAAACTGGAATTAATATCAAAACTCCAGCAGCATGGTGAGATTCATATGGGGAGGAACATCCAAAACTTCAGAAATTTGCTCTTCGTGTACTGAGCTTGACTTGTAGTTCCTCTGGATGTGAGAGGAATTGGATTGCCTTTGAAATGGTATATTTTAATAAATAAGAAATATTTTATATGTTGCATTTATATTATGTTATCATTGTTATGTAAATTAACTTACTTTTTTTTAGGTACACACAAAGAGAAGAAATCGCTTAAAGCAGAAGACCATGAATGATGTCATCTTTATGATGACAAATTCAAGATTGGGCAAAATGAAAAAAAGGAGTGCGGATAATTACAATTTTGATGATATCCCTTCAGATGATGAGTGGATTGTTGAAGATGAAGATGAAGACAATATGATGGTTGCAGGAGAGGAAGAAGAGGCTCCAATTGAAGCGTATTTGGATACTCCTGATTTCATTAGAGAACCTTCTGGCGCTGCAGAAGAGGACGAAGAGGCAGAGCAACTGATGGTTGAAAGAGATGAAGATGCTTTTGGGGAAAATTTAAATTTTGACTTGAGTGGTTTTCTTTAAAGTAAGATTGAACACTATTGACTTTTTGGAATGTTATATTTTAATGTGATGGTATGGTATGCGAGTATGCGACTATGCATCTATGTCTTTTATATTAATATTTTGATGTGATGATATTATTGGTAATTTGGTATGATATGAAATATTATATTTTTATTTGATGATATGTAGATTAATACATATTTCTCATGGTTTTGATTTAATTTTTATTAAAATACGATCTTGCGATCCGTGTCGATCCTACGATTTACGATCTTAGGGATGCCTCCCGATCTTAGTTAAGATCTCGATCTTCACAACATTGCCTACTCCTATTTATAATAAAAGGACATTAGAGCACCCTGCCATCAATGACTATGATTGGCCAAGAGTGTCAAGTGTCCGATTTCACTAAACAATGATTGAAAATGCAAAAGTAATACATGAAAAAACATGAAAAAAAATTTGAATGCATCTGCGGAGTCGGATCGTTGTTCCGGAAAAGCTAAATATGACAGATGTCCAATCGGCCCCGAACAGGCCCAAAACTTGCGTGTCACTGTGAGTTTGCGCCGCTATTTTACATCATTCTCCCCGGCTTGAAAGAGCTCATACTCCTGATGAATGGAGATCGAAATCCTTTCGGTGTTTGTCGAGAAAAATCGATGAGAGCCACCGGGGGGGGGGGTGTTCAAGTATCGTCGATCACGGGGCATTCTCTCGGCTACGCATGCGGGCGTCACGATATCAATAATGCTCTCAAGAATCCAATGATGTGCATGTAGACCTAGTGCGATCGCTGGTGCCGACGGTGAAGCCATAAACGATTAACCCAAAGGTGGGCGGGGATCAAGAGTTGGCATGCTGTGGCCTTGTAGGGCTGGGGATGCGGTGGTATAGAGTTTGGGATGTCTCTACAATACGAGTCCACGTACTCGAGAGGCTTGTAGCATGATATTAGATATGAGATGGATATTCATATCATTAGGGATATCAAACTCATATGCATTTACTCTGATCCTTCTTATGATTGTATAGGGACTCATTCGACATGCGCTTAATTTATTTGTTGTTCTCGTTGGGAACATCTCAAGTCGTATGTGAATCATACTATGCTTCACAATTTCAAAATTTTGATCCCTCTTGTGTTGGTCTGCTTGTTTTTTTTATAATAATCATTATTTTTGCAATTATACATTGGATAAATTCATGCAGTTCATGCAAATGATGCAAAACATATAATAGACATAAATTATGCAACATAGAAGAGGCATGCAATATATGTGAATGACCATGCGAAAAATATAAAAGGTAAACAATAGACATGACCAACTCCCTCCACTGAGGTTCTATGATGCTACAAGGAACTCCTAAGAGGGGTACATGGTTAGGAGACTCGGTAAGCGGAGTATTAAAAAAATCATCTTGTGGGCAACAAATATTTAAGTGACTCCATAAGATGTCCATACTATAATATGAGCTCACGACATGCCAGATATCTCACAAGGAATGTAATGCATTAGGAGGCTTACCTGTCGGGGTATGGAAGAGTAAGTTGCAAGTGCAACGATCACCCAAATAAATGTTTAAGACATAGACACAAAGGTGCAACTCTGGGTTGTGTTGACTGTCTCCAATAAGTAAAAGCTCACCAGGAGGCTTTCCAGGAGGTATATAAGAGAATTTGTCGCGAGGGCGACACGAGTGAATACTAGTGGTATCGACAATGGAATGCGACGCGAGAATGTAGCAAGTGTCTCCACAAAGAAAAATCTCATCCGGTGGGTTGGTAGATGGAATATCCATAGGGTAGGCTCTCGAGACATCGAGAATAGACTCACGAGTATGCGAGGAAAATTCTACGTACTATGCTAAATGCAAGGCTTATACTCATCAGAAAATTCAGTGGCGTGGTTTTGAATGGGTCTCATTGAAATTGTACTTGCAATTGAGCATCTCATCAAAATCTCAACCTCACAAGGAAACAATGGCTCATCAACAAGTTTTTTAGGAGGTTCATCAATGAATCCCTCACTAGGATCATGTTCCTTCTGATAAATCCTATCGTATGGCGTATTATCCTCATAAATGAGTGTGGTAGTCACTATGCGGTCGATACTGGCTCTCAGATCGTGTTCGTGCTAAGACTCGAGATGATGAGGGAAGAGAGAAAAAGACCTACTCTCCAGAATGGGTTCACCGGTAAAGTGTCAATTAATGGGTCTATGGTAGGGGAGATAACTAACCCTGGGCAGGGCAGAAGGAGGTGGGGAAGGCGAGGAACATAAGATCAATAGGTTGCTCAACTCACTCTCATTCGGATTCTCAAAACTTGGGTCAAAAACAAATGACGGACCACTCATCGGACTAGGTACCTCACTAGTGTGAGAGAAATCTGTATCAAGTATCATTTCTATCGTGTCCGATATGACAAGTGTAGGCAACGTGGTGACCTCAGCACGAGAGAGACTCATACTGGGGCGGTCAAGGTGTTAATTCACTCGACCAACTCTAGTGGATCTCAAGGATTGTTCATGATGAAGGGTGAGTTGATATGTATGCTCATGGGACGCAGAGTGATGATAATCCAATTTAATACGTGTTTCAGATCCAAGTCTAGACCGAAATTGGAAAGTGGTCCTAGCTGATTCCTCTCAGATATCACTTCTCACTACTAGCTCATCAAAACGATCCCTATACTCAACGACAGATAGAGATTCTTTCGAAGAGTAAATAATTGATCGAGCAAGCGAGTTTGATACGACGCAAACAAATACCTCTGACACAACTTATGCTTCATCTCCACTCAACTAGTGATGCGTTGAAGACGATCCTGCTCACAGGTTCTCTCAATGCTAAGCCAATATGTTCTCTCCTTATCTATAAATCTTAGTTACACAAATTTAATGCGTCACTCACCGAATAACTCGAAATGATCGAGGTAATATTTCATATTCACGAGCTAATAACTGAAAGACTCGGGACTTGATAAATCGTCAAGGCGGGGAAACAACACAAAACATACACTTTTAGATCTCTCGTAAAATGACGATCCTCGTAATCATCTCTAAGATAATCGAGTCGTGTCAATCAATCAACACGATCCCCTCGTGTGCAGGGATAGTGACGATGATAATCCTCGTAGTGATCATCTCTAGAATAGAGGGATCACGTCGAGGGATCGACAATATCTCTAAAAGTGGTGTGTTGTCATCGAGAATAATCATCATAGTAACATGAATATCTCTCTGAATGGACCGAGCATTCAATGTAGAGAACTTGACTCCTTACTATGAGGAGTGCGTGTATGTGGTCCCTTCTTGACAACTATATCTGAGCCACAACCTTCTTTACCTCCTTCCATGCTCCCCTAGCCTCAGCCTATTGAGTCTCACAATGAGGGCCACATTACACCACTGACGGTTCCACTAGTTTAGCATTCAAACAGAGACACATTTCATTTAGAGTTACCTAAGACCGCGAGAGATACATTTCATAACATTGGTTATGACTTCACAACCGTAGGAGGGAGAGATATATTGTGATATCTTGTCCGTTGGGGCAACTGCGTGCTTTCTGATGACACTTGGATCTCTGCAGAGGAGCTTGAGAGACTTGCCACAACGCTACGCAGAGAGTATGACCGTATTCATTCACTGGAGATGAGTATTTTCAAGTCGGGGGGAGGGGGGAGTTGATGCAGATCATCGACACATACACGTATATTCCTGCAGGAAGCGATGAAACGCGACCCGCTCGGACGATCTGAGCCCGGGGATGCGTCAAGACTGTCGTTACGAGCCATTTTTATATATTTCTTTATTTTTTTGAGTTGTATTAGACACCCAATCGACTTGGACGATATGCGTCGTCTAATTCTGGTGCTTTATGTCAGTTTTATTGTATTTATACGCTAGAGCTGGTTTTATTGAGGTAGTTTGTAGAAGTTTGGGAGACCTTCTCAAACGTTTAACTGGGGGAATCCAAAGCAATGAGATGTTGTACGTTCACAAACTTAATTCACATTTAATAATTTTAAAAATGCTAATAAATCTCCTTTCGAGTTTGTCTTTGTTTTTTTCATTCCACGCCTGCTTGATCATTTTCTGTTATTTCATGAATGTATTTTCTTCAATGCGCAAGATCATATTGATTATTTAAAAGAATTGCATAAAAATGTTACTATTAAATTACGAGGAACTTCTGAAAAATATAAATCCATGATCAATTATCTTCGCTGGGAGTTATACTTTTTTAGAAGGAGATTTGATGTTTGTTTATTTCTGGAAGCAGAGATTTACTCCTGATATATATCATAAACTACAACTATTATGGAGGTTTTGTCCATTTCAGGTTAAAAAATGCATATCTGAGAACGCCTACCTTCTAGTTCTGCTCGTTGAATTTGGTACTTTGCTAATATTCACGCTAATATTTAGCGTGACTAATATGACATCGTTCTATGGAGAACCATCTCGTTCTAGTCCCAGTTCACCTATTTCAGCCCCAAACATACATCCCACATAGCTCCAATGCCCACACCTACCATTGAGGAGATAGCCCAGGTTCTAGATGTACGGGAGTTTCACACACGACACGGGACGCACTAACGCTATTTGGTTTCTTAGCAGTGAAGAGACATTATTTATAGTTTTTTTATTAGCACCACAGAGTTGCGGTTATGACGTCTAGATCTTTCCATTGCTAGTCTTTGGGACTTCTTGTCGGGGTCGAGTTTTGTCAACATTGGGGAAATTGATGCACCCTTCATAGCATTTGATGACACATGATACCGTCATCAGTCAGTTAGTTTATTTTGTCATTTCGTATATGTATTTTTATTTTCGAAAGCATTTCTTATCATTTTTTAGTTTACGATTCACCCTGGTTTGACCACCCCGTGAGACCATAAATAAATTGCCCGACAATTTTGAATTGCTAGGACGAAAAAGACAAGTTCTAAATAATTACTGACGCATAAGGCTAAGTAAGAAGTAAATTCATATTAAAAAATTTAGATTTTATTCTCACTAAATGAAAATCATTTGGAGGAATATTTTAGGAAATAAATTATTTGATAACTTTGAAAATGAATTATTTGATAAATTTTGAGTTCCAAATAAAAGTCTCCAATTTGTGGAAACAACGGGCCAGAACAAAGACAGTGAAACGAAACCTAGTTTGTTTCTTCTGTTAGACCGGAAACTCACCGCTGCCTTGTCGATCCCGTGTGCCCTCTAGTTTGTCTTTCCTATCTGTCTCGACAACAATCGTTAGGACCTGCAATCTTAAAGCCGCCCAAGCTCAGTCCAGCACGCCAGGACGATCTCTCGTCAACAGCTTTGCTCGTTGACGTCGTTTTCTGGGTTTCCTTGTGTGCCTTCCTCATCAATAGACCGCTCATACTGAGATCACCTTCTCTGCCTACATGTTGTCCTCGATTTCAGCCCTTTGTTCTGAACCTCCTCTACCGAACTTGACAAGCCAGCTATGTTATTAAAGGCGCACGGCGCATCAAGGCCCACCAAGGCGCAAAGGGGTTCTGGAGCCTAGGCGCAGACGCACGCCTGCAGAACGTGAGGTGCAAAAGAGAAAAAAAAAATATAGTTTATTAAATACAAAATACACATAAATCTACCACCATATCAACACACCAGAATCATGAAACATCCATGTAATAATTTGTAACCACAGGTGGATTATAATTAAAATTGGCACTAATAATACCTGCTTGGACAAATCCAAAGACCCAAAGCATTGAGCTTCCCCATGCTTAACAATGCCCCCAAATACTGCAACAAGGGTGGAGTTGGCCCATCTTGAACATGCACACTATGCATGAAATTTATGTAAGGATATTAATATACCATCTAAGTTGGTTTCTGAAGAAATGTATCAAGAAAACTTTGGCACCTTATAAGATACTAGTTTGGAAACTGAATTTTTTTCCAAGTTCCAACTGAATTAAACAGAGTCCTTGTGGAGTCTACACTTTTGCTGACTGAATCAAAAGCAGCTAATTAGAAGCACTTGTTATACAATTCCTCTTCAACTCACGCAGGCCTAGAACAAACATTTTGCTACATAAATAAGTACTTGAAAGCTGGTAGAGCATTAATGACTCAAGTTGGCAATAGAATATGTCATAAGAAAAAATGCCTTATGAAGCTACAGGTTATGACTAGTGGGCGTTTTGTTTGATAAGCAATAGTTGCTTTTTAAGCTACCAATTCATATCACAAAGTAGTTAATTACTTCCTAAGATTGAATTAAAATACGAATATAGAATCTGTCATGTTAGTGATCAAATCCGTGCAAACCAATAAATAAAAACATTACATTTTTCGCTTGTTTGATGCAAAATTGTAATATCTTCTTTAATTCAAAAATCACAGTTGAAATTGATGGAGATCGTCGTGATCCGTCTCTCGTTCGGGGGATCCGGGTCAACGGATGTGTACGAACGATCGTTCCTACTCTTTTTGATATATTATTTATGTATTTCGAGTTGTATTTGACACCTGATTGGCCCGAACGATATGAGCTGTCCGATTCGGGTGCCCTAAGTTATTTGTTGTTTATTCTCTTATTTATACGAAAGCAAGGGGCCGGTTTAGGGATCGATGGTTGCTTCCCGCTTGGAACCCGTCGGTCACGCTCGACGGACTTTGAGGCCGTCCCCGGTGCGACGCCAAAAGATCCTCTTGGTGCGACGCCAATGGTGAGCCCTCCTCCCTCCCCACCCACCATCTCGCTCCCTCCCTCAGGCCGCGTACCCTGCTGCTTTCCCTCCTTCCTCTCGATCGTCCTTGTCGGCGCAGTCCCCACCCCCTGCGGTTATAAAAAACTATCGCCACTTCAGTCCATCCTCCTCCTACCCCCCATACCCTGCTTCTTCCTTCTCAAACTCGTCCCCACCAGTGAACCCTTCCTCGTCTCCCTTCACCAAGCCCCCCAAAATCCCGCTGTTCAGCAACCGAACCCTACCTTCCCCTCTTCATTTCCTATAACCACCCCATCTTGAGTGCCCCACTGATGCCAGCCCCCAAACATCCTTGCCGTGAGTCCCTACATCCACCAACCTTACTCAACTTGCCATCTCATACGCCACCCGAGTCTCACAAATTGCTGGCCAACCAACTACTAGTCCACTACCAACTTTCAAACCCTCCATCATCCTCATTACAGCCCACCCGAGCACTCTAAAGTGCTGCTGAGCTACCCGCAGTCTTGAAGAGGTCATCCGTCGTTGGATTCCCAGCTTCCCCACTCCGCCGCCACTTGCATGCGTAAGTCATTTGGAGTTGTTTGCTTTATATTATTGTGTACTCACACTATGCTTTCTTGGATGTAAAATCATATGCTTTATTAATGGCGAAATCATGCGATTCGCAGGATCGATTCGATGCATGCTTAAAATTGTGTTGCCACTGATAACTTCTCAAATGAAGTTATCTTTGCCTAATATTTCTACTTCATAATTACTAAAAAGGAGCTTAAATGGTAATAAATGTGATTAATTATTGTTTTAATGATTATGGTACTAAGTTGTCCTTATTCCATGGTTTTTATGCAAGATTTGATGAGGAAATCAACTTGGAAGAGCAATGCAGAATTCTTATTTTCGGCCTGGACCAGTTACTGCAACATCCAATTCTGAAACTGCAACATGTGTCTGTCCGAAATTCAAAATTTTAAATTTGAATTGCCGTCATTTTTAATTATGGAAGGATGCGTCTCTTCAGGAGGATGACCGTTTTTAATGCCAAAAACTGACTAAATGATTATCATTCATTATTAATTTCGGATCTAAGGAGGAGAACATCATCTAGGGTTGGCTTGGGAAGAAAAAAACTCCATTGGAGAGCGACGGCAAGAGGAAGAAGAAGGAGATCTTCGTACGGATCGAAGAAGCGACTCTAGGAAGAAATTCCTGCAGCGATTAAGCGTGAACCGCGATGTTTTGTAAGATCTATTTTAACATTTTGAGTGATTCCTCCAACGCCATGAACTAATCCTTCTTTAATCTTATATTGTGAGAGTACTAGGTTGTGTTTGATGGATATTTTCTAGTTTATTTTGTTGAGGATTTTTGGTGAATGTTCTTTATCAAACTTATGATCTTTATTTTCTGAAATGTTTGGCCAATGTTTCACTTTTATGCTACGCTTCATAAATCGAGAGAGGAGTTGCGGTAGTATATCATAATTTTGATATAGCATTTGAAGATAGAAGAAGACTTCCTCTTGGTGTTAGCAACTTAGGTCTTTGTTTTTTGAGCGGTTCTTATTTCACCCGAGGGGAAATATAGAACTAGAGATTGCCGATATCGAGAGATACGGTTATCTATCTTAAGATCGTTGCAAGGCACGCTCACCACGCATTTTCACAACAATACATTCACTTATCCTTATACTAAATCTAGGAAATCATAATATTAAATTATATCTCTCCCTTGATAAGAAAAGTTTTGTTCCTAAGATTCGTAGTAGTTTTATTTAGAAATCTGCATTCTTAATTTTAGTAGTTCAAGAAAATCACCAATTTTGTCTTACTTGGATTTAAGGAAAAGGCCTAACTGGTATTTGCAAGCACTGAATTCACCACCTCCCTGTGGAGACGATTCATACTCACTTTTTATTACTTGACACGGCACGTGCACTTGCGTTTAAATACGTAGACCATTAGGGGCGTATCAGCCACTCAATTACTTGTGAACTACTATTTGCTTTTCCGACTCAATTATCACGTGAACAATTGTGCTCAAACTGTGAAATTACATTCAGACTAATTCATTTGCACTTGCATTTAAGTAGCATTATATTGGATCACATGCTTACTTTCATGTCATTTTAGAATTGAGCGTACTTCATTCGCATGTGTCATGTAGTCACTTGCATTACACTTTGAGTTAGGGCATCAGTTATCCCCCACCTGTAGACTTGCGCTGTGAATACCCTAAAGCAGGCTTTCTCCAAATGATATGAGAAACAATTACAAGTTTTCAAAAATTGAGTCACAGTAGTACATAAAAGAACCATTTTATTACTTTTTTTATTTATTTACACGATGAGACATCAACTTAAGAATAATAATGAATACAATAGTCGCATTCGCAGTTTGGATTTGCAACACGATGGTTCTCCTGACATTCCCCAATACCGATAAAGATCTTCAACCATACCTTCGCCAGCTCTTCCGGCGGAATCCTCTGCGGTGCGCTGGGGCTTGCTCCTGTTGCCTAAAAACATGTAAATCAACTGGATTAGTCATACAAATATGACTATGTGAGACAATTATTTCATGAAACAGTTATACATGCAGCAACAAAAAGGTCTACCAATATGCTTACAATACAATAAACAATTTAGGTGAAGATATACGTATATGTGTTTTCTTCTTGAAAACCCACCCTTTTTAATTACATATAATAGGAAATACTTAGGTATGTAACTTGAATTGGCCACACCCCCGAAGGGCGAAATTGTAGGCTCACCCCTACTGGTGAATCTATCAGTAGATGCCTCTACATCATAGGATTCGAAACCTTCGTATTTCCTTATGCCGGATTTTATGTTTTATTATCTTTCTTAAACGTTAAAATAACATATATGAGTTTTTAATAAAATAATTTCCCCTCAGAAAATGTTTGTATCGCTATAATTTTTCCCCTCGCCCACATTGATTTAATTAGCGATATTTCATTGAGTTTTAAACTCATATGCACAGGCAGTGTCCTTGGAAATAAAATAATATGAAAGTACGTGAATAAACATAATTCAAGAAATAAAATACTCACCAAAGCTTTACCTTTACCCTTATCCTTTCCTGCATTAATACCTTGATTTTCACGGGACGCCATCCTCGTTTGTCCTAGTCTTGGAAACCACTGAAATAAGATGCATATAGTTCGGGTTGCGTCTCGTTTAACTCGTAGTATAATACATAAGGATATGCTAAAATCGATAAATCGCAACATGAAGAAGAAGAAGGCATTTAAATCACCAAAATCGTCCCTTAATTAGTACTGGACAGCCATAATATCGCTTGTATGGGCTAAACCAGCCCCCAAAATGGACTTCCTGTCCTCTCAACTTGCTGTCCAGCTACTAATCAACACAATCGGAAAAGAAAACAGCTCAAAATGGCCACAGAAAATAGTCCCAACAGCCCATAAATGGCCACAGAAAATAGTCCCAAAAGCCGTGTGAAAACAGCCCAAAAATTATGTCCAAAATAAGTAAAATTTCTGACTGAAATGTATAGGAAAATACATGTACGTATCTCGGAAAATACATGTCTAGGAATATAATCCATGTGCTCAACACCACTCAACCAAAACAAATCCCTAATACAGAATTTAGAAGAGGGAGAGAAAATGCTTACAGCGGGAGAAGGAGGAAGGGGGATGTTACGCAACCGATCTCTGATGGATCGCTGAAGTGTAGCAAATTCCTTCCTAAACCTCCGTAGAAGCAGCAGCCCTAATCGCTTGGCACAGTCCAACCGAAGGCGCAGGGAGGGAAGCAGCAGCGGTAAAAAGAAAAAGGCACAGCAGGAACCCGAGCTCAGGGGCAGAGGCAGTAAGAGTAGCACAGAAGAAACGAGGACCCGAGCAGCCCTAAACAGCCCAGCAGGGTCGTCGGCGCAGGAGGCTCCGCGCGGCACAGGAACGGAAGCACGGAAGTGCAAATGGCTCGGCACAGGGAAAAGAAGTAGCAATAGAGTAAGGTAGAGAAGAGACACCTCTTTGCCGTAGAGGAGTAGCCAGAGAAAGATGAAGAAGGAGAAAGATGCCGCGACTTCACAGAAGCAGACGATCGACGATCATCGTGCGGGAGAAACGAAGTAGCGGCCTGATATTTATACAGTGCATACAACGGTTAGCGGCAAGGTCCAGCCAAAGCACCGCTCCAGATGGCATTTTGCCGAGCCCAAATCCTCCTTTAAGCCAACAGCTCAACTTCAACACAGCCAGCACACAGCCAACATAGCCAACACACAGCCAACACAACCAATATTGAAATAAAGCCCCACTTCCAAAGGCCTAAAATAAGCCCATAATAATCAAACCAGTTAACTCTCTAGCATATTCAAAGCAAGGCCCAGCCCAAAGATAGCCAAGTAATACAAGAATTTTAGCCCACAGACTTCATTCAGCCATACCCAAAGGCAGCAAGACCAAAAATATACCATAATACTAATCAAAAACACAAAAATTTGCGTAAAACGCGCACTGCCGTTACTTTATCATCATCGGGGATCGTAAAAATTTTAAAACATGTATAAAACCAAAATTTATTTATTATGCGAAATTTTTGGTTCGTCACATGCGCTGCATCAGAAATGTGTGTGCATCTTAACAAATTTATAGTCCTAAAAGATCAAATCTTATTAACACTACCTTTTTGAAGTATAATTTAACAAAATTTAGATGTTCACTTGAAAAGTCTAATTGCACTGATTGCATGTTCAGTGGTAAACGTGAGGCAAAGTTCTAAATGAAAATTACATTAGAGCTGAGCATGCGGAATCATGTTGGATGTGACAAAGAATGGTGGAATAACAATAACCAATTAAATATAATAAACTAAATAATTTCTTGATAAACAATTCAAGATTATGGTATGTAAAATGGAAAGGAGGTTGAATACAAAAAAAGAAAAATCTATCAATCCGCAAATCCAAAGAAGATTTGAGACATTGTTTGATCAAGTGACTTGAGTTAATAAAAAAGTTGTCAAGAACTAAAAATCAGTAAGAATAGATAAGTTACAAAAAAGGAATTGATAAAAAAGGAGTAAAAAAATAAGGGTAGCATCACTGCACCAAATCTAGCAGAGGGGAGAGATCCCATAGAGGGGAGAGTTCCGGTAGGGGAGAGATAGTTCTGACTGAGGGGAGAGACAGGGGGAGAGAGTTCCGACAGAGGGGAGAGTTCCGGTAGAGGGGAGAGATCCCGCAGGTTGCGGCAAACGAGGGCTATTACGTCGACGTCGGGCCAAAGAGAGGAAAGACGAGAGCACAAACGTGTGAAAAATAAAAACCTGAAGTCCCATAGTTGGGAAACCAGACGAGAATTGGCTTAAACCGGGCAAAATTTTATTTTGAACCCTAAAAACGCAAGGCGTGCTCCTTGAACATCAAGTAAGGTGCATACCTAGGTGCTCTTGGGGCACCTCGCTCGCCTATGCCTTCCAAGGGCGTGGCTTAGTACGCCTGGCGCCTCAGGCTCGCCTCATTTTCCCCTTCAATAATGTAGCGAGCCAGGCCAATGTTGTCGACATCGGCCAATTTCCGACACTAGTCAAGATGTTCTGCACCCGTACAACAATCGTGCCTGAGATGGCCTACTCCTTACCATGGCTTTGCATATGACTTGGGTAAACTATGCCTTCTCTTGCTCCATCCAGTAACTTGGGCGGCATTTGGTTGGGCTAATAGGCTCCGGTGCGGATGACGGAAAACGGAATTTGCGGTAAAAGCAACGTTTGGTTTGGCGGCTCCATCAAACGGCGGTTGTTAATATCCGCGGTTTCCTCCTATACGCGATCCGCGCTCCAGAGCTCCCGTCCAGACGCACCTCTCCCTCCCGTGCCTCACCGCAGCAGCTGCGGTTTCCCTCTTTATAGTACTCTTCCTCACGTTGTCGTCCGCTTTCCCTCTTTCTTCGCATGTCTGTCGTCTCCGCGAAGAACGGAGAGCCGAGCAGCAGCTGTCTCGACGGCAGCGGAGAGGGAGGTAAAGCCGTGGAGGAAGGATTTCAAGGGCGGAGTAAACGGAATGGTCTAGTTTCGATCCGATTCTCTTGCAGGAAATCGTGCTCCTCTGAGATCCAGGCTATCGAAATCGGTGAAATATTGCCGGCATTGTTTCATTTCCTCCCATTAGCAGAGCATCGGGGATGGCTTGAGAGGAACCACTTGGCAACCCCTGATTTTACTTTCATTTCTCCTCTCTGGTAATCTCTATACAACCCTAGTTCTTTATTAAAACTTTAATTGGTGTTTAGGGGGAATGCTTGATTTTGCTTTGATTTCTCCTCTCTGATTTGGATGTGGCTGTTCTTCTCTTCATCTTCATCCTTGTTCTCATTTTCCTTCCTCTCTTCTTCTTCTTCTTCTTCTACTCTAATCACTTGATATTTTGGAGGCAAATCTCATGACTGTGTTGGGGATGGCTTGTGGCAATATCCTTCTTCTTAATCCCTTCTCGGTTTGGGTACTGATTTAATTATGGTATTGGACTCGTTTCCTTCCATGGTTGTGAATTTCAATTGGGATTTTTCTTCTCTTTCCCCACTAATTTCTGATGGTTTTATAGATGCAAATTGGTTTGTTTGGATATGAGTTCATATATGGTTTCTATTAGTTGTTATGATTGGGTGCCGTGAAATTGATAGCATGACATTTCTATGAAAATTATAAATGATTGGGGCCGTTCTTTAGCAGCTATGGTGAGATAAATTTGCTTTTCCCTTCTTGACTGAATTCCTCCTATTTATTAGTTCTAGTTTATTAATCCAATGCCTTTGAAACCAAGAGATGAGGCATCATGCACGGTTTTCATTTTGATCTTCCTGAAATGTAGATTGAGTGATTGTTTGCTTGGTTTATTCGAGATTTCCGGGTTTATAAAATACTTTTTTAGTTGTTCCAGGTTTCAAGTTAATGAAGCTCCCGTGACTGATGAATGATTTGGATTTGGAACAAAGGATCTTGACTGATGTTGGGCTGCTTAACAGAATTTTTGGCATATGAATGTCTTGATTATAATCTTATTGAGGGGAGTCATTTAAATCTGATTATTGCTTCTTTTGTGTCATAGAATTTAGCAAATACACTTGTGAGTGAATGGATCATAAATTTTTTATACCTAGAGCTGTCACGGTTCCGATTCTACTAAAATCATGAACTGAACCTCTAAAGTAACGGTTTTTCAAATTAGAACCAAAATCTTATTTGGTTTCGCCGGTTCCAGTTCTGGTTCCGGTTCCGGTTCAATAAGAACCAAAACCAAACCGGCCACTAACGGTTCGGTTCGGTTCTATGTGGTTCAGTCTGATTCCAATCAGTTCCAACCAGAACCAAAACCAAACTTAGCGGAATGAATGTGTGTGGTCAAAAACTAAACACCAAAGGAAAATAGTAATCCCTTTCGGTTTTTTCGCAAGAGGGACTTCGAAGTCCGGGGTGCGGACACAGGAATCCGTGTTATACCAGTGGATACTTTTTTGTATAATATAGTAAGTAGGGTTGAATGTAAAAGACTGAAAACGCAAAACCGTACTGATTTTAAAACGCACCGAACGGTTTGGTTGTTGAGTAGTTTCTTTGGTTGCAAAACTACATGGTAAGTAGGGTTGAAAGTAAAAAACCAAAACCACAAAACCATACTGATTTTAAACCGCACCGAACGGTTTGGTTGTGGAGTAGTTTCTTTGGTTGCAAAACTACATTGTTATAGTGCGGTTTTTTGCGGTGCAAAACCGACAAAATCGCGCCACGCCATTATTATTACAGATATAATTTTTCTATGTTATTGCAATATTCACATATTTTATTTGAGCTGCAAAACATTACATCTTTCATCTATATCAATTTAACATGCTCCAAATACATTATATAATTATATAAAAACCAAAACAACATTACAAAAACCGACTCCAAACCGCTCCAATATCAAACCACACCGCTTGGTTTTGGTGCGGTGCGATTTTGTTCACTCCAAATCTGACCCTCTTTGGTGCGATTGCGGTTTGAATTCAAACCGCATCAGTTTCACCCTTAATAGTAAGTATAAATATTATATATTGATTTAAAAAATAACAATATTATAATAATATTAAAAAATAATATATAAATAATAATAATAATAAACGGATCGAGGTTTGGCTCTGCTTCGGTATGGTTCAGATCGGGTCTAAAAATCCTAAAACCGCTTGAGTCTTGTATTTTGTGGTTCCGGTTCCAGTTCTGGTCCGAATAATAAAATGAAAGAACCATACCCGGACCAATGTTGCTCACGGTTTCAAAATTCAAACCGGAACTCGAATAATTCACTAATGGTTTGGGTTTTTTCGGTTCTGATCTGTTCTGGTTTGGTTCCGGTTCGTTGACGGTTTTCGGTTTTAAGTGACAGCTCTACTTATACCATGTAGAGGAAAACAAAATTTAACCCAAAACTTTGTTTTGTTCCCAAACAATTTTTTCAAAACTCTATTTTACCAACTTTATTTCAAAACTCTGTTTTACAAACTCTATTTCAACGAAATAGTTTTTTAACAAAATTTTGTTTTTCAGAAACAGCACTTTTCTCAAACTTCATTTCATATTAACAACTTTCCATTAACAACAATCCAACCAAACAGAGTCTTAATCTTATGCAATTCATTCAATTATCAAAGAGCTTGCCTTGAACATTCTATTTAGTCTCAATTGTCGTTTTTATTTATAAATTATTTTTTGCAATTAAGTTTGTGGATGTGAAGGTCTCACCTCGGTTTGATCCGTAAACATTTGAGAAATTCATTCTCACTAACGATTAACGAGCTCATGAAATTCCAAACGTCTAACATGATTAAGTGAGCAATACTCATATTTGATCACTCGGTCTACATTACTTGGTGATGATGAATCAAACTGATCATGCTCAAAATTTGTTGATTTTCATGAGTTTGAGGTTGGATTGGCAGGTGGTGATGGTGTCTCTGCTTCTTCATTTAGGCATTCTTGCATAACCATCAGCTTGATTGATTCTGATCCTTGTCCTTTCCATTCCTAGGAGTTCTCTTCATCTATTAGTGCATCTCTGTTCTTCATTCTATTAGTACATTTAGTTTGTTGGTCACAAGATTATACGACCTTTAAGCTTTGGATTTTGCGCTGTAGCCAAGAAATATGCATTTTCTCTGTTCTTATCTAACTTCTCCCTTTGTTTTATTGGGACATGAGCATATGCCAGGCTTCCAAAGGTCCAAAGATGATTTATTATTGGTTCCCTCCCAAACCAGACTTCAGAAGGGGTTGATTCCTTTAGAACAATTGTGGGGGATCTGTTTAGAAGGTAGACTACACAGTGTATAGCTTCTGCCCAGTATGGAATGTTTTTGCTTTTCATCGTACTTCTTGCCATGTCCCTAACCGTTCCGTTCTTACTTTCAACAACTTCTTTCTTTTATGGAAACATTTTAGTTGTAAGGTGGGTTCGCATGCCATGCCGAGCACCAAAGTCTGTGAATTGTGCACTCAGGAATTCAGCTCTTGTATCTGTGTAGAGTTTTGATTTTGCTATTGATTTGATTTTCAGCCAGTTACTTCAATATGAGGAAGTGATTGAAGGCGCATCAGATTTGTGTTACAAAAAGAAGACCCATAGCATTTGATATACCTGATATGATAGGGGTGGCGGCTGGTCCTCAGAGATTAGAATGCACAAGTTGGAGTGGAGCCTCTGCTTTCCAGGTGGCTTTTTTGGGGAATGGTTATTGAGCAGCTTCTCCCTTTGCATAGCCTTCACATGTTGCTGTTGTAGCATCGAGTTAAGGCAGCCCAATAACCATGAGTTTGATTTGTAGTTTGTGCAGGTCTTGCCTGTTGAGATGCCCGTATTTGATATGCCGTTGATTTGTCACAGATTTTTTATTGCAAAGAAAGACTATTGGTGGCCGTCCTGGCTTCATAATCAGTGGAAATACTCTGCTAGAGCTCATGGATACAGAGTCATGTTGCCCTGTTCTTTTGTCAAGGATTTTACATATTCCATCATCAAACGTCGGACTGTATCGTTTCTGAATTAGTTGCCCAACACTCAGTAAATTTTGAGTCAAAGTTATGAACATTGAGAATTACAGGTATATTTTTGACTTCTCCTTTTTGAGAGATGACATCTACGGTTCACTTTCCTTCAATTTTGGCTGTTTTCCCATCTCCAATTATGACCTCCGAGTGAACTGTTCAATTGGAGTTGTATGGCACCTGATGTCAACATATAACCTTTTTTGTTATGGATTTCATACAGGCATAAAAAGACTGTCAGTTTGCTCTTGCTTTATATGATTTACAGAGGACTTCACATCTTCCTTTTTTAACCCACAATTACGATGGAAGTGGTTTCCCTTTTTGCACGTCTTACATTTGAAATAACAATTGTAAGAGCCGAGGTTGATCTTTTTGTAGATGGTAATGCAGATTTGATGTAGGTCGTTTTGTATCTGTATTTCTTCCTCTTCGCCTTCCTCTTGATGGTGCTCTAAGAATTTTGCTGCTGTGCTTGTTGGTTTCAGGATGCTTTCTTTCTTATTATTTTGTTAAAGGAACTTTTGATTGAATGGCTTTATCAATCGTTTGATTGAATCTTTGAGCCTTTCTTCATTGCCCTACAATGATCCCATGAGCTCTATTATATATTCAGAGTGAGGCCTTTTGACCCCCCCATATGACTGTCACAATAGGGTCCATTTTTGGGTTAATTATTTGGTATGCTCGATGCACCATTCTCATCATGCGGGAGATATAAATCAAGTTGGATTTTAGGCTAATAACTATGTAAAAAGTTTTCGATTAGAATTCCAGTCGGAATGACTCATTTATTTCCGGATGGATTATTCCAATCGAAATGTCTCATTATTTACATAGTTATTTTGCTAAAATCCGAGTGGATTTATCTCCCGCACGGTAAGGATGGTGCATCCAGCGTACCAACAAATTTTCCTCATTTTTGAGGGCAAACATTTCTACATTTTGAACACCATCTTCTTCAATGATATTTCCTAGGATTTTTATGTGATTAGCAGTATTGTTCATGCTTGAGAACAAAGTTGGTATGTTTTTACTTTTTTTCATCATTAGTGTATTGAAATCCTTCCATGCAATTTGAAATTTTTGTTATTACTTTTTTTTGGAGCCTTTGCATTCAATGATAGTCAATCCCATGCTTCTTTGGAGGTAGTGGCTGACATGATTCTAGGAAAGATGTTTTTTGATTGCTCCTTGTTGGATGTATACGGAGCCCTTGCATCCGTAGTTATTAAAAGCGCAAGGTGCATCAAGACGCAAATGAGTCTTGGAGCCTAGGCGCAAGGCTCAAGGTGCCGCGCCTGACGAAGGCAGACCGCAATCACATTAATTTTTAATAATCAACATCAAACATCATTTTAGCTTCTCAATCAAATTATTCATCTAGTTTACTAATTAATCATTCATTACTATTGTTTTTCTCTCTTAAAAAATAGAATTTATGTTGTCACTTGCATCATATCTAAGTCAATAAAAAATATTAAATCAATAAAAAACTAATGAGTTCTTACATTGCCTTTTTCTTAATTTTTGAAGAAAAAAAATTTAAGAATCTCACTCAAGCCTGCCTTTAATATTTAAATGATGCAAGGAGGCACATACCTCTTTAATATTTCCAATAATGTAGCGCATGTGTGAAAAGTGCAAAAAAGTAAACGAAAAAAAAAACAAAAAAGGCACTTTCTTCAGAGGATCGAGTGACGGCGCCGAAGGCTGTCGGAATTTAAGAATCTCACTCAAGCACGCCTTTAATACTTCAAAGGCGCAAGGATGCACATACCTCTTTATTATTTCAAATAATGTAGCACACATGTGAAAAGTGCAAAAATGTAAATGAAAAAGAAACAAAAAAAAGGCACTTTCCTCAGAGGATCGAGTGACGGCGCTGAAGGCTGTCGGGCTTGCTGAGTACATGGACTTTTTGGCTATATGCGTGATCGTTGCTTGATTGACGAGGAGATTTATGAGGAGGTGTGGCTGATTTGATTCTGGCCCAATGTTATCCCCAATCTAATTGATCTTCTGGCACTAGTGATTCAGGAATGTCAATGGCTGGGTAGGAGGTTGTGAGGGATGGGGATGTATTTGGAAGAGAGAGTTGGTGGTTGGCTGCAGGAAAAATGAGGAAGAAGGAGGATTCCATTGGTTGGATTTTCATTCCAGCGGAAAATTTTAGTCCAGATTGCAGTTGAGGACTGAATTTGGACAATAAGTGCTGTTGCTGTTGGTGGAACCCTGAGCATGTCTCCAGATGGGAAAAGCAGTGGGCGGCTGCAGGGCTGGCTGGATTGGGCATTTCCTAGGTGAGTTTTCCGGTGAACAGAGGCAGGAAATGGGGAATTCCGGTGATCTGCAACCGGTTTCTGGAATGGGGGTCATCTGCAGCTGTTTAGGGGTGGTTTTATTGCCAGTTCGAAGTGGGACATGAGTGTTGTAGAGGGGGTGAAAAAGTGGCCCAGCTGTAATGTTTTTTGGGATGATATGGTGCCATGTTGGGTGGTTTTGACAGGTTAAGAAGACTGGAAATGTTAATTTAAGTGCTTATTTGTGGATTTAGGCTTCGTTTGGGAGGACTTATATTCACCGGTCAAGCGGTCACGATCGCATGAATCAGAACTTAATTAAGACCTGATTCATTCGGTCATGACCGCTTGACCGGTGAAAATAAGTCCCCCCAAACGGAGTCTTAGGCTGCGTTTGGCGCGGCTTATCAAGGCTTAATTGCTCCGGCGAGATCGGACAAAAATGTTATCATCATGTCAAAATATTATGTCTCAAACTTGTTTTCTTTTTGTTACATTTGTCATACTAAACATACATTCTATGTCAATGACGTTTTTGTCCAACCTCACTAGAGCAAAAAAGTTGTGGTAAGTTGCGTCAAACGTAGCCTTGGTGGGAGAGTGAAGTTACTAATAGTTATGGGCAGTTATAAGTAAGTGGGCGTCAAACGTAGCCTTGGTAGGGAAAGGGATTTACCTAGGATTCCCAGCTAGGATCGGGCTTCGGCATCGGTGGATCAAAAGAAGAAACGTTCTTCAAATTTCGATTCCCCCTCAATGAGCCTTCTGTCTCTATATACATAAACTAAGGTGGAATCATGAATGACCATAATTTTTTGATCATATTCTCAGATATGATGACCTTCAAACAAACTAAAATAAATATTAAAAAAATGCATAACAAATATATACTAAAATCGGTAGATCGACAATCCGCTAGAAATGAACTCGATCGTCACTATCACTTCCTCATTCGGTGCGTGTAGACCCTTACCGATCGTGTGACATCATCCCCATCAATAACCATCTTGCAGAAGCTCCCGGAGATCTTGGGAGATAAATAATGTTTGCATTGGATGCTCCAATAATCAGAAGCTTCGCCTTAGAAGACTGGAACAGAGGTTTGAGAGTAGGTAAAAGTTTGGGGTGTGCTTCAACTCCCGACGCTTTATGATGATATTAAGGCTTTTTGGCACAACATTTTTACTCCGGTGAGTTTGGACAAAAATCTCATAAAATTAATTTTGAACATAAAAAGTGAATGAAATTCTTTGGGAGAAGCTCGATGTTCTCCAAAGACGGTTTATAACCATCACATTCGTGACCGTCATCGCAGTGTCAACCAAACCCCAAGTGTGAAAATGATACAAATCAAAACTGCACCTTAAAAATTGACATCAAACTGTCCATAGTTTCGGTGCGCGGTGATTTTGGCCTGTTCAAAACCAAACCATTGCGGTACTGTTGGCTGATTCACGAGAACAACCATGTTAATGTGGACTGTAAAGTAATTAAAAGAGCCATACAATTGAAAATGCTGAAAAGAAGGGGAATTTTAAATTCTTGGAGGCATAATATGTTTCAGCTTGCATATATTTATAGGATTAATTACCAAAATATTTCCTAAAAATTAGCATAATTAGATTGCATCTCTCTTATTATTGAAATTATAAAAATCTCATTAAATATTACAAAACATAACATTTACCTTTCCTGAACATTTATCTTTCCTGAAATTCACATTTCATAACATTTATCTTCTCTCAAGTTCACATTTCATAACATTTATGCACAGAATATACTATAATCTATAATTTTTCAAATTTAAAGAAAAGGCCCTCATAAATATCCCTATATTAGTTAATTATAAGAAGATTTGTCACTTTTTCTAGCGACCAACTCCTATGCCACTATTTCAATTAGGGGTGCAAACGAGTCGAGCTCGAGTCGAGCTTGGAAAAATTTTCAAGCTCGAGCTCGAGCTCGAGCTTTTCATTTCGAGCTTGAGCTCGAGCTCGAGCTCGAGCTGCTCGCGAGCTTTTTAGCTCATGAGCTTTTTTTTTTATATTTTTCTTATTTTTTTTACTTTTTTTTTTAAAATGTAAAAATAAAAAGCTCGCGAGCCGGCTCGCGAGCTCATGAACAACATTAGATGAGCTCGAGCTCGACTCGTAATCGAGCTCGAGCTCGTCGAGCTCGAGCTCGACAGGTTCGAGCTCGAGTCGAGCTTTTTTCGAGCCGGCTCATCGAGCTTTCGAGCCGGCTCAACTCAACTTGCACCCCTAATTCCAACCAACTCCCGCCACTAAACCCACTATTACCATCATTCCCACGTCAGCTCACAATTTTGGCTAGTAACCAGTGATAATTACTAGAGAGTGACAACTACCAACTATTTTATTTTACTAATTGCCATATAAATATGCACCAAGTTTAACAGATAATTTTGGCCCTAATTGTCCGTTCTAGCAACTTTAGTATGAAACCTATGCTCTTCTATGAGAAGACCTAGTTAGTTCTCTATTGGGTTCCAAGAAGCAATATTTCCGCATTAATGGCGCGACATCGGAGTGGTGGAAGGAGGCGCTACAAACAATGTGGGAGGCTCTGGCGGCATTTCGTATCCGGTGTGAAATGAAAAATCTTGCGGCGAGACATCGGCTCCGTTTGGTACGGTGGTGGTGGTCGTAAACGCATGGGTTAAAATGTCATTCGTTAAGGATCATCTAAAAAATATCATCCGTTTGAACATAAAAATGGATGAAGCTCCTTAGGTGGGCGTTAACAAATGACAATTTAACCCCCGTGTTCATGACTGCCACCACCGTGCCAAACGGAGCATTCATCGCTCACTGGAGAGGAGGATGTCCATTTGCAACCGGAATGGAGTCGCGTCGCTGCCTCAAACAGAGCCTTAGACAGCTGCGACGTTTAAGCATTGATGTTGTGAAAGTATGGTAGTAAGAGTTGTAGTGTTTCACTTGGGTTGATAACTCTGGGGTGACATTTTTTGCTCAAGCTCCATTTTCTTGGGTCGGGGTTAGTGCTGCGTAAAAATAAACAAAGAATCAAAAATTAGATCGAAACCGAATCGAGTGGTATGGGTCAGTTCTGATGGATCTCGGTTCGGTTCTATATCCAAAAAAAGAACCGAGCTGTTTGGTACAGTTCGATTTTCGGTTCTATGTTTGGGTACACAGGAACCAACCCGAAACCGATTATTGAAATTAGATTTTTTGAATTTTAGAGTCATCAGAACAAGTTATTTACAGTATTTATTCTTTTGTTCATCGTATATTCTATGTTATCAAGGCGCGCGCATAAGGTGCCAGGTGCACTCCTCCGCGCCTCAGCAATGCTGAGGCAGGTGAAGTGTCCCAGGCGTGTCTAGGAGCGCGCCTTGTGTGCCATCCAGGCGCGCCTGGGGAATGTCCGGTTTAACCTTTGCCCGGTTCGGTTTAATTAGGACATTTCTTCAAGTAGGGCTCATTTGTTTCATTCTCATGCCCTGATCTTTCTCCCTTCCACTCCAAAGCTCTCGCCCGCCGCTCCTCTCTGTTCTCGCCGGCCGCCGCTCCTCTTGCTCGGTCTCAAGGGACCAACCTCTTAAAACCTCAAACGCACAAGTTCAACATTTCATTCATATTAGGAGTCAGAGCCCTCATTTTGATTCATAGTAAGTGTGCAAATCTTGATTTAATTTACTGGATATCTATGGACTGCACACATGACTAGTGCATACATTATACATTGCAGCCAACTCTTTGGGGGGGGGGGGGGGGGGGGGCACCGCTCTTTGTAACCAATACAACAATTTCTCATTGTCTGTTGAGGGTAAATGTTGTTGTTTGGGGGGGGGGGGGGGGGGGGGGGCACCGCTCTTTGTAACTAATACAACAATTTCTCATTGTCTGTTGAGGGTAAATGTTGTTGTTTAGGATGAGCAAAGTTGTAAAAAATGTATTTCAAAATATAATTTAGAAAATATAAGATTCCTGTTTTTTCCTTAATATTGAAATAAAACCAAAATAGGCAAATGAATTTGTTTGCAGCAACAAAAAAGTGGTTTCTCTTTATAAAGGTAAAAAAATTGCATTTGCATGCCATATTCTCATACATCTCATATTCTCATTTCATCTATAATTCTCAAATCTAAGGTAAAATTATAAATATTTTTTCAAAAATTACAATGAAAGAAATTGCTCTCATTGAAGTCAATTTATTCACGAGCAGAATTAGACTCTCAGCCTGTGATCTTCATGATTATTTCCATAAAAAGCAGCTAAGCTGGAAGGATCGAAGAATACCTATGGCCATGAGCATCAGAATTAATACTTAGCACATTCAGTCCTGAATGCTTAAACTAAACAAGACACTAGAATGGGAGAATCAATACTTAGTTGTATCTTCTGATCAATTATTCATTTTTTCTTAGATTTGTTTGATCTTATTTCCACTTTGCTCAACAAGAATGACTGTTAAGTGACTGCTTCCAGTTTATTGTAAATAATGAACTGGGCTATCAGCTCACTGTTTTACAGAGAATCGGACTCAGTTCACTATTTTACAAAGAACCAGACTTTCAGTTCACTGTTTTACAGTGAACTAGAAGCCTAGTTCAAAGTTTCCCACTAATTGACTTGTTATATATACTCACTTTTTGTTGTAAAATGATTTAATAGTCGAAAATGGATGCAGGTGGTTCTGCTTCATCCAATGTCCAATCTAGGGTTAATTTAGGCTGGAAGTATCTACCGCTAATAAAAATGATTTTAACTTGCATTTTTGTAAGAAAGTCACAAATGGTGGAATTTTTCGCGCTAAACAACATCTAGTTGGGGGATTTAGAAATTCCAAAGTTTGTCTCAAATGCCCACAAGATGTACGAATAAAAATTTAAGAATATATGGAACAGAGAATGAATGCAGACAATACAAAAAATCAAACATTCCCTGACTTTATAGATGTAGATACTTTTGGAAGCGATAAGGATATGGATGACAACCGGATGAAGATTCATGGATGCGGACCAAGCGGTGCGTCTAAAAAGCTTCAGACCAAAGGACTGATGAATGTTTTCTTTGCACCTAACATCGAGGAAAAATGCAAAAAAGGATCAACAAAAACTAATAAAGCAAACTACAATTAATGAAGCATGTAAGAAGGAACTTAGAGAGAGGGTTTGCAAACATGTAGCTCAATGAATGTTTGATACAACTATTCCTTTTAATATTGTTACTTATCCTAGTTTTGCAATGATGATTGAGCCCGTTGGACAATTTGGGGTTGAAATGAAACCACCCAGCTCTCATGAAGTTCATGTACCTTTGTTAAATAATGAAGTGAAGTCAAGAGTATGGTGAAGAATTATGATGATGAGTGGATGTTGCATAAATGTTCTATCTTGGTGGACGGATGGACATATAAGAAATAAAGAACTTTTATAATTTTTTGATAAATTTACCCAAAAGAACATTTGAAAACTATTGATGCATCAGATTACACAAAGATTGGAGAGAGAATATTTGAATTGTTTGATTGAGTAGTGGAACGTGTTGGAGAGACCAATATTGTTCAAGTTGTTACTGATTATAAAAACAACAATGTACTAGTAGGTAAATATATCATTAATGATCAATATTTAATATTTTTTTAATTTTATTGTCATATATTGATTTTTGTTTGTAACTCATAAACTCTGATATGGAATAGAAAAATTATTTGAAGCAAAATAACCACATTTATATTGGATATCGTGTGGTGCCCATTGCATTGACTTAATGTTGGAGGATATTAGGAAGATACCTAGTATTAGTAGAACAATAAAAAGAGCAATGACCATAAATAATTATATTTATGTTTGCACTGGACTTATCAATATGCTAAGGAGCTTTACAGGGCAAGTGGAGCTTGTTAGGCCTGTTATTATGAGGTTTGCAACTTCTTTCCTTTCTCTTCAGCGCATTCATAAGCGGAGGACCAATCTAAGAAAGATGTTCACTTCATCTGAGTGGACATCAAGTCTGTGGGAAAATAAAATCGGAGGTAAGCAGGTACAATACATTATATTAATGGTCTTTTTCTAGAGTACTATTGTGTATATCTTGAAAATTTTTGAACCTTTAGTTCGGGTACTATGATTTGTTGATGTTGAGAAAAGACCGGTTATGAGTTATATCTATGACGCTATGGATAGAGCAAAAGAGACAATCTTTAACTCTTTCAACGGGAAAGAGAAAAAATATAATGATGTTCTGAAAATTGTGGACAAGAGATGAGAAAATCAGCTTCATCGACCATTGCATGTGACGACACTTTTTTTTAAATCCGAAATTCTTCTATTCAAACCCTAAATACTGCATTAGACGGAGAAGGCATAAGAGGTTTATACCAAACAATGCAAAAGATCATTCTAAGTCATGACAATCAAGATAAAATTATGGACTAACTAAATTTATATAGAAATGCTGAATGATTATTTGAAATACAATTTACAATTCGACATATGAAAAAAAAGTCCCCAGGTTAGTAAATTATACATTATTTAAAGTTTTAGACAAACAATTTATTTATTAAGAATGTTTCATTAATTTCTTGATATTCATTTTTTGGGCAGGTGAATGATGTTAATCTTATAAAGCCGATACTTCTAATTTGACTAAATTTGCTATAAAGTATTCTACGTCTCACTTGGAGTGCATCCGGATGTGAGTGTAATTGGAGTTTTTTAAAAAACATGTATGTATTTAAATTTTATTTTCGTAGATTAATATGTTGATGTAAATATGTAATCTCTTGACTGTCTTCTTGATTACTTTATATCATTATATGATTAATTGTTTATGTTTTAAGTTCATAACAAGAAAAGAAATCAGCTAGCTCAACAACATCTAAATGATTTGATATTTGTGAAATACAATCGGGCGTTGCGTCGACAATATGATTCACCCGATCGTATTGATCCAATCTCGCTAAAAGAAATTGACGACAACAACGAATGGTTGATGGTCAGAATGGAAGAAGATGATGCGGCTGAGCAAGATGAAGAGTTGGTTTTTGATGATGATTTATTCACTCGGGGTACAGGTGCTGGGGCCAATAGAGTAGAAGGGGACATCTGCCAGATGCGCTTATCCAAAGGGAAGAAGATAGTTCACAAGTGGTGCATATTTAAAATGAGAGCTTCTACTCCAACAATCCTTACAAATGATGCCGAGGATGAAGAAGCTGGGTACAATGAAGAAGAAGAAGATTATAGTGAAGAAGATGAAACCCTAATTGATTCACACAATAAGTAATTAATATTTAATGATGACGAGACCGGGAAAAATTGAAAATTATGTGATATTATGTTATTCTCTTGCACATTAGTTTGGAGTTTATATTTGCTGACTTGGTAGTTATGCTTGTTTTTGGTGCGAAACACTGCATTGTTGACTTAATAGATTATGTTTGTTTGGCTTATTGCATAGTTCATTTCTTATTATTCTTCTCTCTTCTCTCAGTTAGAGAAATGTATTGGGGCATCCATAATTGCAATTGGTCCAGAGAAACTACTTGCTTGGTTTCCCATAGTTATTAATGTGCAAGAAAAAATGTTCAAATTCATGGATAATACCCATTTTGAAGAAGGTATTGTCTGGACTCTGGAGTACTGCTAAATGCAAAAATTTCTTTTGTGGTAAGATTAAACTTATTGCTTTATTTACCAGTTAAAATAGATATTGTGTGGAAGAGACTGCAGTCCTATTTCAATGGCCTTTGGGTTCTACTTTTTGCCTTCTGTTGCTACCCAATTCACTTGCCATAAAATTTTGAATCATTGTCTATGCTGCTTATGGTTGTTCTGAAGGATGAGCCATCTTTACATGAACTCATAGCTTTGGGTTTGCAGGTTCCTCCTTTTTCATATATATATATATATATATATATATATATATATTTGGGCTCTTTTATATTTTATTATGGACCTGCATTTTGTGCCATTATGTATTATTCTCATTCAAGATGTTTGACTTTTTGACATCTCATTTGAATACATCCAGATGCTTGTCAATTCAAACCATGAAAACACCCAACCACCATGTCTATTAAATAATTTTCTTTTGCAAATGTATTTGAAGAGTGGCAGCTATTTAATGAATTGGGCACACAATTTACTGATTTTATTTCAATTTTTTTTGCGTCTGACATGGCTCGGCGCGCTATGTTATTAAAGGCGTGCCTTAGACGCGCCTAAGGCTCTAGGCTCACCAGACTCAGAGGTTTGTGTATCTGTGTGTCTTATTTGGGCCTTTAGAATATAAAATACACGTCTGAGTGAAAATTTTGCTATTAATTTAAAAAAAAAAATTAAGGAAAAATTGATTCAAGAATTCAATAATTTATTATTGATTTATTGTTTGTGAAATATATTTGTACGTTGAGGCTTAGATATGATATAAGTGTCCACATTGATTCTATTTTTTAAGAGATATAAATGATAGTAATGAATGATTAATTGTTAGACTAGATGAAGAATTCTATCGAGGAGCTAAAATGATGTTTGATGCTGATTATTTAAAATGGATGTGGTTGCGTCTTGCCTTCGTTAGGCGCGCATCTGCGCTTTGAGCTTTGAGCCTTGCGCCTAGGCTCTACGACCCCTTTGCGCCTTGATGTGCCTTTAATAACTAAGGACACGTGCCTGCGCTTAGTCTCTAGGACCCCTTTGTGTCTCAGTGCACCTTGTCCTCGATCCGCCTTGCACCTCGGTGCGCCTTTAATAACATAACGTATATTACTTTAAGTGTATATTTTGAGCGAGTTTTATTCATTTAACATGCATTATGAAGGAGTTGCATTCTCAAATATTAATCAAATTAAGATGAAGCATATGCTTATACAAATTAATTATTCAATATATACTTAGGAATATTTATTGATGTAATATCTTTCACTACTATAAGCAAAAAGTTGTCTTTGGTGCAACAATAAAAAATAGATGTCAATTGTGCCATCATTTTTATATTTTAATGACTTGACATATATTATAGTTTACTTCAAAAAAATTAAAATATAATGTTTATTCAAATAATTACACCACCTCAAAACTAATTGTAATGATGAAAATCTATTAAAATTTAAAAAGTTTTTACTAGAGTTCCTACATCTACTATGTTAGGCTTTCATAAGGCATGTTAGTGGTCAATTCAATGAAGGTTGTCATTAGGCATATCAGCGGTATTTTCGATGAGTTGTAATTAAACCAATCAATTATATTAAATTTATTAAATAATATTATATTCATTTTAAGTTGCATTAAATAATTGATAGGGGCGGAGCCCCGAACCTATCGCAGGCGAGGAAGTGTCGCGATTGGCCGATGGGCGAAGCTGCCGGGGGCAGGCGAAGCCCGCCGCCGCTGGCCGAGTACTGCCGCGCAAGGCTATGGGGGCGGAGCCCCCTGTCGGGCACTCGTAGGAATATATGTGAAATCAATTAAGAATCGAAACGGAAAGGAACCAATCTTTTCAGTTCAGCTCCGATTATATCATTTAGTCTTCATTGGGTATGACGTTTTCACGCCGGTGAGGGAGCAACGCCCGCCGCAAGGCAAAAAATCAAACTCTGGGAGGGCAACACGGCGTTTGCTCTCGCAAACCTTCGCAAAAGCCAGGAAACAGCGCGCCCCGTCTCCAACCTCACCTAGGCACCTCCAGTTACTCCCGCCCTTCATTCTCCCGTCCCGTCTCCCGCCACCTTTCCAAATGAAGCCTTAGACGCATGGGTCGATGATTCCGGTTCATGAAAGTCGGAACCGAACCAACATGGATCAGTTTTCGTGTTTGGGTGAAACTGAAACGATATGAGTTGCACCCCTGATCAGGGTGAGCACGACTATTAACTTCCAATCACATCTTGATGAATATGATATCATTTTTGGCCCACAATGCCAATTTAGAACAATAGCGGCCACAAACGGATTAACTCACATTCTATTTGTCACAACTCTCTTACCCGTGACCCACCCTCTTAAGCAAAGCAGAAGTTTCAGAACACTTAAATATGAAGTTTCAGGTTTAGGGGACTGTCACCGACCCTAAAATTGTCGGACCCTCTATCTTGACAAATCTGCCCTTATTAATGCATAGGTTCATTCTATTTCAAATAATACCATATTTACCATCAACTTCCATTAAAGCAATATCTCTCATTGCAGGCCTAAAGAGCAAATAGTTCCAGATATTCCATGGGTAATTATGTCCAAAATTGATTTGACTGTCCTCCACCACCATTGTATTGTATGAAGAACTTGACCAGGAAACCCAGAAACTAGAAGAAGACTAGCTAGTTGCCATTTATGTCCCCAAAACTACTTACAAAAAAATGGTCATTTTAGAACCGTTCTGGTAAATTTACCTCCATATTCCCAAGTGATGAAATTTTCATTTCTTTTACTAAATAATGATGGGAAAATAGAAATATTTGGATTCTTTGGAGAGCCCCCTTCCTCATCTCTATCATTTATGATGGAAATGGTAGACCTCTTACCATAGAGGAATTTCTTGGTACTATTCATTTCATTTCTAAATGTATGTTTGGCATGACAAGGGTTACAAGCATCAACGAGAAAATAAAACTAGTTTTTAACGTAAAAGCGGACAAAGTTTCATAAATGAGGTTGGCATTAAGAAATTACAGTTAATAATCACCGCGCACATGACTGTCACTGTCGTGCTAAACAGAGCCTTGAGTCCCCAAAATCCGTTATTGCAACATTAAAATAGATTATCATGTAATTAATAGTGTGACGGACTGGTGTGCTAACCATAAAATGTTAAAACTTTGATGCATAAAAATTATAAATTAAATGTTTTATTACAGTCATTTGATGTTTGGTGTTGAACTTCATACATTTGATGAAAAAGCTTCAAAACCAAAAAGAGAAGGGAGTCTAAATGTTGGAGGGAAATATTTTATGATAGAAGGGTGAACCTTTTAGTCATACTTTGACTCTTTTAAACTTGTTGATGAGTATATAATATATTTCATTTCTTCTTATTTGTTCAAAGGAAAATAAGAAGGATCTATGAACCACACGAGCGCGCGCCCATCGCACTGAATCCGGATTTTGGATTTGAGATTTGGAGAGTAATTGAATTGTATTTTTTTTGTACAAAATAGTTTTGATATTTTGAGTCTTTAAAATCCAAGTTGCATCACTTCTTCAAGCCTGCGTCGATTTCTCTACATTTGCGTCGACAAGCACTCGACTCAACAAACGTCAAGTAGTGCTCCGTCGACTTGTGTCGATAAGAACTCGACGCTTGCGTTAATTGTCTTCTGAAGGCTTGTCTTGCGTCAACACGAATTTGTCGCCTCCGCCTTGCGTAAACAACCACTTGATGTTGCGTCCATTAGAACTCGACGCAACTGCGTAGAGTTCCCTGCCAGATTTCATTACGCTTTGTTTTTTGTTACGCGTTTTCTTGTTATTAACTCCAACATTTGCACGATTAAAGTTTCTAATTTTAGCCGTTGAAATTTATTACGTGATTATTTTCTTGTCGTTTTCAAGACTCCTATTTAGGAGAATTTTTTAATTCGTTTACGTACACACTAGAAAAAAAATTGTCGCACTTTTTCTCTCTGACTCTTTGACAATCTTCATCGAGATTTCATTTTCTTTTCGTTTGCTTCATCAAGTGGGAATTCGGGTATTCTGTGCTTCTTCGGCGTCCACGCACATCAAAGTTTCGAGATCTAGTCAGATGTTGTTCCTTAGAGATATGAGCATCGGTTGAAAGCTCAGTCAGAGAGTGATGCAACTTCTTTAAGATAGTGATCACACGCGTTACCCAAACTCGATTCTAAACCTATATTATATTCCGATTTTTATTTTTCAACTCTTTTATTTATACAAATTTTAGAATCTTGTTTTCAAAATCGGCTAATTATTATTGTTATTATTAATTATTTTCAAAACTTTCCCCCAAAAAAATTATATATTATTTTAAAATATAAATAAAAATATTCTATCAAAATTTTTTTAATAGAAACTACTATCCATTTATCCATGTTATGGACAAAACTATACTGAAATAAATCTAATGCTGCAGATTACAGATATTTTTGATTTAAAAAATAAAAATAAAAGTATGATAACAAGTCATTGCAAAATGGTAGGTGCTGACCGTAATTAATGTGATTCTTAGGGGTTGTTCACATGTTATACTTACTAATATTTCACGAGATGCATCCATCTATCGAAGCTTTCGTTGTCGAGCCTTGCCGTTTCGCCAGAAAACAACAGCGAGGAAGAAGAAGCAGACTGGCACAGCCAGAGTCTACTTCTTCCAACTTAAACCACGCCAGATCACTAAAAAAAAAAAAACTTACTTCCGGTGTAACCAAAATTTACAGGAAGATCAATTTGTACATGACAAGGGAAAAAGAATATTTTAAATCAAAAAGATCGCCGGCGGCGAACAGATCCGATCGGAAGAGAGGGCAGTTTATATCCTTTGTGACAACTCATACTCGGGATTTTTTGTTTGTTTATTATGGTTTGATTTTCTCAAGGTTTCGCCGGAGATCTCAGGCGGGGACGACGGCTCCAATACGGATCCGGATCCTCTGCGATTTGGTTGGGCTCGAGGAGTTTTTATGCCTCTGCTGCTGCTCCTTCCTCATGGCGATCTTTAAGTTTCTCTCTCTAGCCTCATCGATTTCTATCTGCTCTTGCCGGCACTCGTTGCTGCAGAACGGCATATCACCCCTGCAATTATTTAAACCCAAAATATTTTCAGATCTCGAAATCACACTGAAACTGAAACAAGAGGGGAAGGTCGGGAAGGCCGATTCGTCAGACGAACCTGTACATGTAGATATCGCGGTTTCCCATGAGATGCTTCTTGCAGAGGAAGCAGCTGTCCAGAAAGTGGTGACACTCGCCGTCGGCGATCTCATCGTCTAAGAAGACTATGTTCGGGGTGGGTAGGGATAAGGTCTGGTACGGTGCCCACTTGTAGTAAAGCGGATTCCCAGCCGGAACTCCGCCGGAGAATCCCGATACGATGTTGCCGGCACCGTCGGGGAAACTGGCGGTGGGGAATGGGGAGGATCGAGGTTTTCCGGCCATCTCGATCTGCGCTTCGGATTCGGGTCTCGATTTCGAGTGATTTGATGGAAAGAGGAGGGCGGAGGCTTTAAAGGGCAAAAAAGAGTCGGGAGTGAGGGGTTACGGAGATGAGTGGTAGCAGGAAAGAGAGGCGTCATAATTTTTTTTTATTGCGCATTTTGCAAATAACACCCCTTATCTTTTTTCGCTATCGTGAAAGTGATATTTTCTATCACCAAAATAATAATATTGTAATATTTTTATATAATTTTTGCCAATTTATATTCAATTTAACTCTTTTAAAATATTGTAATAAATAGCAATAATGCTTTGGTGAATCAATAAAAAAATAAGAAAATAATTCTTGTTCACTAAGTCAAAATAAAATTCAATTAGTACATATTTTTTGATTTTAATGATAATTATGGTATTGAATCCGAAAGGGCATTGTTAAAGGCAAAGTCGTTTTGGATATACGCAAATCATTGTTAATGGCAAATCCTATATTTTGAAAAATACTCCATGCAAATCAAGTTGTTAACCACAAACCAATATTGTTACCAACAAACAAACACTTCAAAATACACACTCTAATGTTTTAAACTAAAAATAACTCATAAGAAGCCTAGTTCAACAAAATAACACATTCATATCATTAAAATATATTGGTAGCAATCCAACACTTCAAAATACAAACTCTAATGTTTTAAACTAAAAACAACTCATAAGAAGTCTAGTTTAACAAAATAACACATTCATATCATTAAAACACCAAGTTCTATGACACGTAATAGCTGGTGACTGTCACATCCGCTTTAATGAAGACCTGCAAAAATTATAAACTTGCATTACCAATCAAGACCGATAAAATTCAAAAACCTGAGAATATAAAACTCATAAATGTTTGTACATGTTAGTCTTGACAAGTATAAAGATTTCCATGCGTCGACAATTGGCTCGTGATATCTTGACCATGGTGTGAATAACGGCGGCAATGGACAATTTTCCCGCATTGTAAGTAGAATGAAGTGATTTCCATTAATGAAACCTATGGAAATAAGTTTGGCCAATGTAGGTGGCATAGAGTGAAAGGGTAGAAATGTAAAACTTTGCTCGCATGAAAGCGATACCACAACAACATTGTAGCATGAAGCACTCACAAGTCCCAGATCTGGAAAAGACATCCAATTTTCAAGAGGAGCGGGGGTAACCGTCCATTCAAGAGATTCCATTAACTGTTTTCGTCCACTGTTGCCAAACACTGCATCATATAAAGGAATGTGATTTTGAAATTCAACATAGAGAGTTCTCCTCACTTGTAACCAATCATCACCCATATCTAAGCCGTGTGGTTGCGACTTGACCCGCTTGTGGCTCAGGCGTGGCTCGAAAGTGGCTCGTAGGCTTTGACCTGAGGAAGAAGAAGACTCCGAAGAAAAAGATGAGAAATGAGGAGGCATGTGACTCCTTTTATAGGCTCTGGGAGGTGATTACGGTGGTTACGCGACTATCCGCAACACTGTAACCACCTTCATAAATGTTTTTACAATTGTTTTTTATACGCGTATCCCTCTATTTGGAGACCGCCATGAATAAATAATAAAATATTAATTAAATTCCCCCCACCAACCTGGTGGTTAGTGGGTGGTTACGCATGGATCCACGGGCGGCCGGCGAACTTGCCGCCAAGTTTGCCGACAAGGGAGGGCCGCTGACGATGCCCGAGGAGAGGTGGCCGCTCCCTTTGGCTGCGCGCCAGCGGCCGAGGGAGGGGGAGGCCGACCGCCCCTTTGGCCACCGATGGACAAGGAGAGGGGGCGACCGCCCCCTTGGCCGCCGACGGCAGAGGCGGGGAGGCGGCCCGGTTGGCCGCCCCTCTCGGCCGCACGGGTGGCCGAGGGAGGGGCGGCCGGGGTGGCCGCCCCCTTGGCCGCCGACGGCAGAGGCGGGGGGCGGCCCGGTTGGCCGCCCCTCTCGGCCGCACGGGCGGCCGAGCGAAAGGGGGCGGCCGGGGCGGCCGCCCCTTTAGCCACCGAAAACCGCAATGTCCATCGCCAAGTACATCCCTTACATCTAAGATACTTTCAGATAGGTAACGAGGTAATTGCTCACGGAATTGATTAATCAAATGATCATTTGTTGAATTGTTTTTTAGATGAACTTTAGTCCTTCTCCGTGCAATCAACTTTTGTGTCATTCTTGGCATCTTAAATTCCTTGTTAACTTCTTCCTTCAACACGTGTTCAAAGTGTGATAGGTCTCGTTTTGTGGATTTCCACTCATCCTTAAACTTTTTCAAGCTACCTTTTGGCCTACCTTTTATCCGTGTTAACCTTCCTTGTGGTTCAATTGTTTGAGTACTTGATGGATCTACAAACTCTTGAAGTTTGCGTTTGATTTATTTTTTTTGATATTCGCTTGAATCAGCAAAGCTTTGGGCAATAGCTTCCAATTCATTACTAATATCAATTGGAGGTTCTTCATCTTTAGCTTTTGTTTCCTGCAATGAAAGCTGCTTCCAATGTCTATGCAATAACCATAATGTACACGGCTTTGAATGAGCTATAAAAAATAAAAGTTCATTGGCACAAGGTAAACCCATCGTCAACCTTTTCTTATGTGTGCATTCATTAGCATTTTTTATTTGCTTGCCCATGTTCACCAAATCCTCTTCCTCCTTAATGCATTGTAGCGCCTTAAGAGATACTTGACCCAAAAGATCAGAATATAAAGAACCTGAAAAATCTTTATTCACCTGCATAGAACTTTGCCAAAATGACCTCTTCACATCCTTGTGTTGTACGTAGTTTGATCATTTGATCAAAACTCTTCCATATAGTTCCAAAATTTCCAATGGATACTTCAAGAAACTTTTTCAATTGACTGTGAGCACTCTCTACTCGATTTGTAGTAGAACTTCCCAAATGTAGATATTTATCAACCCAAGCACATATAAAATATTCCCTATATGACTGTAGCCATGAATTGTTAACATATTCCAAGGCTTCAGGATATTCAGAGAAATCAGCCACTAGCGTATTAAACATTGCAGTAACTTCAAACTCTGTTCTTGCCTCAATCACATGTTGCCAAGCATACATGAACCGGTCAAAATCTTTTCCCTTACTAAAATATTTTTTACAGTTTGCCAATATGTTCCGATTGATGTTTACCTGACATAAAAGATTTTTTGCATTGAGAAATACAACTTCAGTAGCATTCATTAAGGCGATCTCTCTGTCAGTTACCATAACAACTGGTGAAGAGTCCGGTTCAAGCACGGACTTAAAACAATCTAGAGCCCATCTGTAACTGTCTTCTGTTTCATCACACATGAATGTAAAGCATGAAAAAAAACTGATATGTTGAGGTAACTCCAACAATGCACAACAAAGGCATCCGATACCTGTTAGTCTTGTACGTGCAGTCTAATTGAAAAACAGTAGGAAACAAATTGCTAAGCTGTATAGAGACTGGATGAGCAAAAAAGAGATTGCGGAGTTGATTAGTTCGCACATCCACTCTGTTGTAACATACATAACCTTCCTCGGTAAGACATCGATACAAATATTGCACTGGTGTTGCTCCATCTAATTCCTTCTTGTGAATCTTTACTCTCTCGTTATAGATAGTTCTTATTGTTGTTCTGTTTAACTCACTATTTTTTTCACAGCTGCTAATATTTTACGTGACTTCACCCCTGAACTGTACATTTGCTCAACTAACTTTTCTTCAGTTGCACTTAAACGGCCAGCATACGCGTGTGCCTCTAAATGAACACGCTCGTGGTTATGCTTACCGCAAAGAACGACAAGCTTCCATTCATCACCACTAGCCTCCTTATGGCCTTTAATGGTAAATGGGCAACCACACCTCTTGCTCGATGATTTCCTACAACTTTTCTTCACCAAATTCCTTTTATTCTGGTTATCACGGTATTTTCCCCCTCTGTCACACCCTAAGAACACACGAGCTTGTCTGAACCCTTTACTGTTACAACGAAACCCAAACTACGCCCAATACTTCGAGCTCATTCAACAAGTGATTCTTTTGATGAAAACAGTTGTTGAGTCTCAAAATTAGACCCAACATCCACATCAAATACTAGACCTAAACGCAACATCAATTTTAATGAATTTATTACTAATAACGAATATAATAACATTACAATGTTGGAAGGACATAAATTACCTTCTTTAGAGAGGTGTTCATCTTCCTCTACAAGCTTCTCCCCGGCCAAATTTAATCCTGAAAAAATAAAATATTTCATCTTAGCAAATTGTATTAGCAACAAGATATCCACAACATCACAATTGATCCAAAAAAAAATGAAATCGGGTGAAAATGGGGGCATGCCCTCTTTGTCAGCACAGGCCAAACAAACTAAAATCGGGTGAAAAATGGGGGCATGCCCTGTTTGTCAGCACAGGCCAAAAAAACATAGGCAAAAAACGAGGATCAAAAGGGGAAAACTAAGGTGAAAGCTATAATAAAACCATCTATAACAAAATCCAAAAAATCTGGAATCACAATGAGCAAATCCGGGTGAAAGATGGAATCAACATGGGCAAAAAAACTGGAAAAAACGGGTGAAATCTGGAATAACAAAGAACACCCGGACTTAAATCTGGAAACCCTAAACACCAAAACATCTTGAATCACATACTGAAAAGGAGAATGTAAAACATTGCATGAATGATGTAAAAAAAAAAGAGGACTCACCTTCAAAACCCATCGGCGATGGAATCGCAGAAAATCACGTCTGCTGGCCATGGCTTTGCTCGACGGGATCCATTCCAAGAAACGGCGCTAGTTGAGGGAGCTAAAGAGGCGAAGGGAGAGTCGTTAAGAGGTACGGCCTGCGGTAGAGAGGAGTTGCGGGAGAGACGACGGGAGGAGAGGAAATGCAAATCGCGGCGCTGGTTTGCGGTTTTAGGGTTTGCGTGGAAAAAAAAGGCCGAAGGAAAAAAAGGGGGAGGTTTAAGTGTTTTGGTTTGCGTATATCCTAAACCGGTTTGCCTTTAACAATGCCCATCCAAAAACCATGGTTGAAAGCGGAGTTCGGATCGATGTGGAACCTTGCACTCACTTCTCTCGAGTTAGAACACTTGACCGGTTACTTAGAACAAAAAAACCTCCCCACAAGGGGAGGACAACCAAAAAAAGACCCCTAAGCTGCAGCGAGCAGGTCATGCCATATACCTGAAAGATCAAAGAGAATTTCCCCCACCCTAGCCAATACTGAGCTGGGCACCTTGGAGGGCATTGGGGATCACCAAACTATCCACCCGGAAACCTCGACAAAGTGTTAAAGCTCAGGCCAACCAGGATCCACCAGAGGAGAGAGAAGCCCCAAGAAAGGTCCTCATCCAGGGTGTCTTTGGGGGTCTATTTATAGTTTTTCAAGTATGACCTACAGATAGCAGAATCTCGCCTTTTGTTTTTACTAAACATGTAACACCCTGGTTTTCCAGACTTCGAATCTCTAGAAGCTACCGCACGACGATAGTCGCTATCGCCCGACAATAGCCTTATTTCGTGGAGTGTAGATGTCTCGAAGAAAGCCCCGTTCGTGGAGTGTTGAGAGGATTATCGCTCGGTTGTAGTTAGTTACCGCGCGGCGGTAACTCCAGGGTTTGCATCGAGAGCGTTGAGTAAGCTATCGCACCGTGTTAGCCTTACCGCCGGCGTTAGCGCGACATTATTTTCTGTCCTACGGCTCGGGAAGTTATCGCTCGGCATTAGAGTTAGCACCCGACGGTACGGATGGAAGCAGTTCCGTCGTTTGGCTTTCTAGCCATCTGATTTCATTTAGGTTTTGATCCTAAGGCACAAGACACTCCCTCCAGAGTTCTTTTATAGGGCTGAGCGGGATTTTCTCTCATTTTCTTCTCCTTTGGAGGTTTTGGCTTAGGGTTTGGAAGTGAGAGTGGAGGAGGAAGAAAGAGCTCTCTCCACGCCATTGACGGAGATTCGGAGCCCCGATCGTTGATCCGAATCTAAATCCGTTGAGAGGACTTGGAGGCGCTCGTTTTCATCTGTGCAAGGCAATGATTCCATGGAGAGGAAGAGGGGTCGTAAGGTAACGATATTTCTCCTCTCGGTTTTAGGATGCATGCATGACATCTATTCTTTTATTGTTTTCTTTCAAGCATTCTAGGCACCAGATCTCTCAAATGAGAGTGATTCGGGTTGTCATGGTTCAAGAGAAGCCACCGGGTCGATTGTGTCCGCCCCCGACATGATATTTCACTGGAAATCCTCTTCGTTAGTGGATTAGGCATTGTGGGTGAAGCGATAGTCGCGACCGTTAGTCCGACTCGGTGATGTTGCATAGCCAGCCTTAATGATTTTGTTAGAAATACGTTAGCAGCAAGACGCCATTTGTGATGTTGTTTTCCCCCTCCTACATGTGAGTATGCGTAACCAGAATCGGACCGGGTGGAAATTAGAGTACACGCTGGGGCGCGTGGACAGTACGGTACGAATGGTGGATTAGGGCGGGAAAGGCTTGGGATTGTGATGTGCTAAGGCGTGGTTTGTCTCTGTGGTCGGCTGGCTAGCCCGTGACGTGCAAGTCATGTGTGGAGAGTATCCCAGCGAGACTTGTCCCCTTCTGTGAAACTGAGGAGAACGCCAAGCTTAGGACAAGCCCGGACGATGAAGCCCACGAGCGGGTGGGGTCCAGCAAGGGTTCTTAGAATCGGTTGGTGTGTGATACGGAGTCCTGACGTGAGAAGTAAGAACGTGCAGGAAAGCCCGGGTTGATACCCACAAGTGGGTGGGGCCTAGGCAAGAGTTCTATGTGGAGGCTTGTATGCCTTTAGGGGAAATTGGAAGTACCCTTTTGTTTGCGGCTTGAACGCCGATAGGGAAATTGGAAGTACCTGATTTGATGATGTGTTAGAAGCATATGCTCTAGGGTGCCTTGGGTGAAGCCCAGGTGTGCATACATGCTGCATAGTAGACCCCCTTTTTATTGTAAGCTCAATATAGAAACATGTTTGTTGTTTCAGACATCCAAACCTGTTGTACTACTTTCAATATACTTGCATATTTGCATACAAAGTGCTGACCTACAGGGTGATGGAGTGCCCCAGGGTCCACTAGGGATGACCGAGAGGAGATGTGCTGGTTACACAGTAGAGGTTAGCCTTTGCTGACCCACATTACTACAATTTTTATAGGGCAAGGATCGCAAGCAGGAGCGAGATCGCCGGCCAAAAAGGCCTAAGCCTCATGAAGTGTTTTATTTTGTGTAATAACTCTGTTATGTTGACTGTTATGCTCAATACAATATGTTTCCGGCTTGCATGCTGAGGTAGCCTAAGAGTGGTTATGCACGTTGATGTTTGATGATTATTATTTCAGTTTTGGAACTCTAAATTGTTGTAAAATCTTAAGACCGTGTTGATACTCATATGTTAGTGGATAACTTCTAGTCTTGTTTATTTATTTCCGCTGTGTTTAGTCTGAGTTTTTTGAGTTGGGTAGTTTATATCATCTTATAATGCTTAAGCTGTGACGTCTGTATGTTGTGGGGCCCCAGCCGGACCCATATTATACGGTCATTACAGAGGAGGTGTTACAAAACGCAGCCCATATTGGTCTGCCAACAGCAAAATCCCGCTGTTTGAAACGTCTAATGACAAACAAAATTGGGTTTCCTTGCAAAACCACTAGGGGAGCTGACCATGCTTCCCCTGTTCGCCCGGGGATGGCGAGTGCCCGGTGAAACCGAGACTCGCCGCTCACCCTAAGCCTGGGGAGAGTGTAGGCCGGCTCACCCCACTCGTCCATTACTTGTCTAGAACCTGGGGTGAGTGCTTGCCAAGTTTCTCCACTCGCCCATGCCACTCACCGGGGGAGAGTGAGGAGGTTTTTCCTCCACTTGTCCCTGCGACTTACTTGGATCAAACTTACTTCCCGTGCTCTGGTCTCTTCCTATGCCCTCAATCGACAAATACGGAATTGTACATACAACTTTATACATTAGATCTCAGCGTGTATACGAGTCTTGACCAAGCTTTATACATTGATATGTCACGTTAAATGTGAGGAAATATGAAATGTGTTAGCAAACCTTATCGAGAAACTTATTATTGCGGACCAACTCGACGTCCCGGTCGGGCCGGAATTCTTGGACTGTCTTATCTCTCTGGACAGTCGAGCGTGCACACAGCAAAAAGAGTAGGTTGATTGTACACAAGCAGTTTTAACGTGAAAAAACCCCTCAACTCGGTAAAAAATCACGTGTCCGGATCTGTGCCGGTCAAAATCCACTATTTCCTGGGGGTTACAACTGGTTTGTGAAGTCGAGGGTGACAAGCCACCTCGCGTTACAATTAGGGGTGAGAGAGCACTTTGCACGCAGCGGACGACAAGCCGTAGCGCCGGGAGTTGTTACAGATTGCGCTTTGCGCTGGTGGTCTTCGGATAGCGACTTGCTGATTCTGGATGAGAGGCAACACACTTGGTCTTGCAATTGCTGGGGCCGCTTGGAACTTGGACACGTCGGCTTCGCCGTGTGGTTGCGACTTGACCCGCTTGTGGCTCAGGCGTGGCTCGAAAGTGGCTCGTAGGCTTCGACCTGAGGAAGAAGAAGACTCTGAAGAAAAAGATGAGAAATGAGGAGGCATGTGACTCCTTTTATAGGCTCCGGGAGGTGATTACGGTGGTTACGCGACTATCCGCAACACTGTAACCACCTTCATAAATGTTTTTACAATTGTTTTTTATACGCGTATCCCTCTATTTGGAGACCGCCATGAATAAATAATAAAATATTAATTAAATTCCCCCCACTAACCTGGTGGTTAGTGGGTGGTTACGCATGGATCCACGGGCGGCCGACGAACTTGCCGCCAAGTTTGCCGACAAGGGAGGGCCGCTGACGATGCCCGAGGAGAGGTGGCCGCTCCCTTTGGCTGCGCGCCAGCGGCCGAGGGAGGGGGAGGCCGACCTCCCCTTTGGCCACCGATGGCCAAGGAGAGGGGGCGACCGCCCCCTTGGCCGCCGACGGCAGAGGCGGGGAGGCGGCCCGGTTGGCCGCCCCTCTCGGCCGCACGGGTGGCCGAGGGAGGGGGCGGCCGGGGTGGCCGCCCCCTTGGCCGCCGACGGCAGAGGCGGGGGGCGGCCCGGTTGGCCGCCCCTCTCGGCCGCACGGGCGGCCGGGCGAAAGGGGGCGGCCGGGGCGGCCGCCCCTTTAGCCACCGACGGCCGGTGTCTGGGGAGGAGGCCCCCCGCCCGCCGCCGGCGAGGCGTGGCGGTTTCCCCATTATGTGTAGTGGGACCGGCGCGCGGGGGATCGGGCGTGGTGATCGCACGTGCGGCCAAACTCATGATCCCACTAATTTTAGTAGAGATCATTGGGGGTGGCTATGTGCACACTCTTTACCTATAAAATGAGGTTCGTCCCCAACATTTATATAGGAGCTATTTTGTACTGTGTTCTCCACAATTTTCACGAATTTCAATGATCATAACACCATTGCCCGTTATGTTTATTTATCCACGTGTCTTTTATCTTTTGAGTTGATGTGTTCTGCGACGTGTTTTAGGGGAAATAATGATAAAATGTGATTTGTCTTAATGTTGTAGTTGCACAATTGATCATTATTTTCCTAAATGTAAATAGTACTTTTTTTTAGTGTCTCCCTATGAGTTGTTTGAAACCCAGTGATTATGGTCTGCTCCTAGTAGAATGGACTTACCGACCCAATGGGGGATATGTTGCCTCTTAGATTTTTGATCTAAGGGAGATGAATATGTGTGCTTGTGAGGCCAATTCTAAGCATACAATCACCCCCAAAGTTTTCAATTAAATAAAAGTTATGAAACGACTTAGTAAAATCGAGTATCTTCTCGAACATGCCCAACCCATTCTTGATCTCATTGAGAAGAATTTTATATGACTCATGGCATCATTTGACTTCAACTGACATTTTTGTGAAATCGTATACATCAACAAAGATGAAACACTAAGAGGGAGGAACTTAAGTGTCTATATCTTTCGCTAAAATAACATATAACCAACATGTAATAAATACTTCATTTAGTCATGAATAAGCTTTCTCTTGGTGTTCATAGATGTTTAGGGATATTGTACTTTTTCAGAATAACATAGTGTTCATATATATATAATAATGATGATGATAACACCAAGTGCTTCAATATTTCTTCATCTTTTTGAGAAGAACTCTACATGATGCAAGACATCATTTTGACTTCAAGTGGCATTTGAGTGAAATTTCAGGTTTGTTAACTTACATTTAACTCATGTATGTTATATTAACAAAGATAACACACCAGGAGGAATGAACATGTTTGTCTATGTCTTTTGCCAACACAGCAAGTAGCCTATATATAATAAATACATCATCTATACATGAATAAGCTTTAACTCTTTAGTATTTCATAGATGTTCAATTCAACAAATATTATATTTGTAGGATAGCATAGTAATCATGATATCTAACACCAAGTGTTTTACTATAAATCCAGAAAATCCTTACAAGATAAATTATCTAAGTAAGAATGATTGGGAAACTATCTTCTAGAAACACAAATTTATATGAAAAACTATATATTTGACATATCTCAAATCAACTCGAAACTTATCTCTGACTAACACAATATTATCACTTTAAAAGTTATGTTATGATTGGGCTAAAAAAGAAGGCGATTGTGGCACCATGCAGACAACATACATTCATGCATTACTCGATCACATGCATGATACATGGTAAACATTCATTCAAAGGTGTTGTGACCCACAATTGGTCAATAACTTTAGTACATTCTCAAAGATTATTAATAAGGTGGTAAAGATTTGAGAAATGCTCTATTTTTTCTTTGAAATTTTTGGGATGCAAAAATTTTCTTCTTGTAAAAATTCTTTATGGTGTTCTCTCGAGTATTTGGAGAGATAACACATGTTGTTATCAAGTAATTAAGGCGGTGCCCTCCTCAAACCTAACTTTGTAATAATTTCCATTTAGTCATGTTTGAACAACAATCTCTTTACAAACATCATGTGGTCAAAACAACCTCGATCAAATAACTTTTATTATTTTGGCGTGGTGATTGGATGTCAATCGTTTGACAAGATCCTCATATGTATGTTAGTACTTGAGGCAATATTGGTGATCTGAGAGTGAAATTGTGTGAATATGTTGATTAGTATAGTGAATATATCACAAATGACATACCTCCGAAAATGATATCTCTAACTCTCATTTGAGAGCCTACATTCAAACTATAAAGAAGAAAATCTATCATTGAAGCAAAAAATGCCCTAGGAAATAAAATTTACACCACCACATTAGTAGTGGAAGCTAGATATACTAAAGCAATTGTCCCAAAATATGCTTTTAACCAGAAACACAACTGTAGGCTTCCAAGCTCATGACTAATGGAAATAGATATGTGACAATAATAGTCGCAAACACACAAAATTTAAGGGTGTTGAATATGAAGGTAATGGTCGGATTTCCACACAACTAATTAAAGTTTGAGAAATGACAATGGTGGAACCAATATGCAGTTGATGAAAGCCAAAGAATTGATAAGGGAGGCACCCACACATACTAGGTTGTAGACTTGTAGTAGATGCGACAATAATCATTCTTGCGAGCACACCACTGGTGAATCTTGAGAAGCGAAACATCATCATGCGGTCTCAGAAAGTGAGATATATAAACTTTACACAATTTGCCATATCAATGCTCAGCCAATGGAAACAAAACAATGTAACAATAATTGCACAAATACGACTCGTAAAGGAGCAGAATACTACTGATCCACAACTTATAATAGGCAATTACACAATATTGTGGCATCAACTTACATATAGCAAAAAATATTGAGACATGATAATAGTTGCACCAATATGCAATTGACCTAATTAGTACATAGACACTACATCGATCAGATATACCACACAATTGATAAAAGTTAGAGATATGACAACAATCATAGCAATATGCAACTAATAGGAAATACAATCAAACTTAGGCTGCGTTTGACGCGATTTATTGTGACTTATTTGCTCCGGTGAGATTGGACAAAAATGTCATTGTCATACCAAAATCTTATTTCCCAAACTAGTTTTTTATAACGCCAGTACATTTGTCATATCAAACATACATTCTATGACAATGACGTTTTTGTCCAACCTCATCGGAGCAAATAAACTTCGATAAGTCACGCCAAACGCAGCCTTAATCACATCAATGCACAATAGATGAAAGGCGGAGACCCCATAATAAATAAACATGTGCATAATCTTGAGAGAAGAATTGAGGTTTTGGAAAATAAATGCAGGCCTAAATATTTAGAGGCGTGTGATAAGGGACTAGCATCAGACCCTTCAATTTTTTCTCCTATGTTTGAAAGCAATTTATATATCTATAGTTTTAGGCAAAATAGAATACCAGTCCCTACAATTTTATGCGGGTTTGAAATGGGTACACCAACTTAACATCCATTAACATTGATTCACGGAATTATGGCATGGCAGATGACATAGAAACTCATAAATAACCAAATTCCAGCACAACAACCCTTTGATCCCGTCTATTCGAATAAGATGCTTCTGCAGTCCGAGAGGTTTCTCCTTCCTTTGCTCCCGACGGCTTCCTTAATCTTCTCGTCGGCTTATTACCACTTATGCTCCCGTCGGCATGAGAAGGTGCATGCTGGGAAATCAGTGCTCGTCGGCTTGAGGATCCGTAAGAATCGACCTACTTCATCACACATTCCTATCGACATCCAATAACTCTTCTACTCATCTTCTTCTAATTTCTATTCCTCTTCCTCTCCTTTCTCGTCTTATTCCTCTGCTCCTGATTTATTTTTCCATTTTGACATTTTTTGCTCTTCGACATCATCTTCCTCCTCTTCCAATCCGCTCCTATTGGCATGGGGAATTTGTTGGGTTCTAACCCCTAAAGAGTCGATGGACTTAGAATAAATCAGACCAGGTCTGGAGTTGTGTTGGAAGCAGAATTTGAGCTCTTTGTCTCCAGTCATCGAGTGGAGCAGGTACCAGCCAGACGTCGAGTGGCGCCGAGTGCAGCAGCTGGCATTGAGTGCAACAGCTGGCGTCGAGTGCGTCGAGTGCAGTAGCTGGCGTCGAGTGCGTCGAGTGAAGCAGCTGGGTGCCAAGTGTGTGTTGACGGGAACTGTTCCGTGAAATCACGGATTTCTCTGCCGTCTGATGGTTAGGGCTTGATCTAAGGGCTGAGATAGTATCCCCCTTTGCCTTAAATAGGTCACGACTTATTCCAGAACACACAACAATTATTTTTCGGCCGTCAAAAAGAAGATCGTGCTCTCGGGTTTTGAAAGTGTTAGGCTTTCGCCATTGTTGCTGCTAGGGTTCTTCTTAAGGAAGAAGAATCGAAGATTTTCCGATTGGTGTCTTGTCTTCGTTGTAAGGGTATTTTTGCTCTCTTTCTTGTCTTCGTTTTCTCTTGAGGTTTGAAGAGAGATTGCTAAAGTTTGTGACCCTTTTCTTGGAGAAAGAATTTTTCTGTAATCTGAGAAAGAGATTCAATTTGTGAATCTAGGGGGATCTAGGTTGGGCAAATCCAGTATCTTGTTTTGTAATCCTTATTTTTCTATAGTGAATTCCTGTGTGTCCCACCTCGTGATTTTTCCCTCCGTGATTTGAAAGAGGGGTTTCCACGTAAAATTTGTGTATTCTCTGGTTGCTTTATTTTTTCTGTATGAGTTTGCTGTTTTTATCTTCTAAGTGTGGTGGCGCAAGCGCGATGAGCTATTTGTTTCCCAATAGAATTTAGGGGAAACAAGTGCCCCATACAGTCGACAATGCTCTGATAGATTGCGATAGGTTCGGGGAAATCATTTATCCAGTACATGTTTTTAAAAGGATAGTATATATTATGTGTTATTGATGATCCGATCTCTCCGGAAGATTGGCGATCCTCTTATCATTTAACGAACGGTGATCCCATCTCACTTGGCGATGAACGATCCTGCTCATTCGGTGATCGGTGATCCCATCATATCGGCCATCCTACATTTTTTTAGGGTCCGTTCGTTTGTACGGAATTGAGCTCCTTGAATTGGAATTGAAGGTTTAATTTCAATTTCATCGTTCGTCTGCACGCTTGACGTTGGAATTTAAATTTTAATGAATTCCGTAGAATTCATTTTTAACTAAAGACAATTCTTTCCAATCTATATAAGAATTAGACAATTCCGATCGAGACACAGTTTTAAGCCCGGGCGCGATTTTTTCGCCCGGACAAGATTTTTTTCTCCCGGACGCGATTTTTTTGTGCGGGTGCGATTTTTTCGCCCAGGCGCGATTTTTTCCGCGCTGGAGCTTTTTTTTTCGCCCGGGCGCGTTTTTTTCGCTCAGGTGCAATTTTTTTGACCGGTCGCTATTTTTTCGCCCTGGCGCTCTTTTTTCGCCCGGGCACGATTTTTTCGCTCTGCGCGTTTTTTTCGCCCGGGCGTGATTTTTTTTCCCGGGCGCGAATTTTTCGCCCGGACGCGATTTTTTTCGCCCGGACGCGATTTTTTTCGCCCGGGCCCAATTTTTCGCCCGGGCGCGATTTTTTCGCCCGGGAGCACTTTTATCGCCCGGGCGCGAGCGCGATTTTTTCGCTCGGACAGGTTTTTTTCGCTTGGGCGCGATTTTTTTGTCGCGCGAAAAAAACGGGCCCGGACGACATAATCGCGGCCGAGCGAAAAATAATCGAGGCCACGTGAAAAAATCCCACCAGTGAGAAAAAATCACTGGTAGGTGAAAAAAATCTCGCCCAGATAAAATAATCTCGCGCGAACAAAAAATCGAATTCCAATTCCACAATATTCGTCAATATTCTTTATTAAGCGAACATTGGAATTGGAATTTGCCAACAATATTTAATTCCACAATATTCACAAATATTCAATTTCAATATCGAATTCCAAATCCGTGCAAACGAACGGACCCTTAAAATTTGTGGTAGCATGACATTGTTAGTGACTAGATCATCATTCCCAACATTCTTTTATTTGAGTTCACATGTTTTAGTTTGGATGAGTTTTTTTTTTTCAAAAAAAAATTGAACTAAAATGTTTTATTGTAGATTGAATTTTGTTCTATGTTTTAAATTTGAGTTTTGTAAGTGAAATCTTAAACCCATAAACTCTAAATCTAAAAACTCTAAATCCTAAATTCTAAACCCTAAATCCTAAAATCTAAATCTTTCTTCATTATCTATAAATATGCTATATTGGCCTTTTAAAACATTTTCTCTTCTAATCACTAGTATGCCAGGCACAAAATCCTCGTTATCATATGGAGTTATTGCCGGGTCGTTTTTTTCCATTCAAGATTTCATGAGAGTAGTTAACTTAATTGGGAACAATTTCAAGTTAAATCTAAAGTATAGAGACAAATATAAAAAACAAGTGACTTATTTTCACCGATCAAGCGGTTATGATCGTATGAATTGGATCCTATTAAAATCTCGTTTATGCGGTCGTAACCGCTTGACCGATGAAAATAAGCCCCTCCAAACGGAGCCTAAGAAAACATAGATTTTGTTGCGGACTAACTTGGCGTCCCGGTCGGACCGAAATAAACTGGACCTTCTTAACTCTCGGGATGGCCGAGCGCGGACACAATCAATGAAAATAGAGATTGACACAAGAGGTTTTAACGTGGAAAAATCCCTCAACTGGGTAAAAAACCACGTGACCGAATCTGTGCCGGTCAAAGTCCACTATCAGCTTGCAGTTACAATTATGATCGGAGAATCGAGGGCGACAGACCGCTCCTCGTTACAACTTGGGGATGAGAGTGAATTCCTGACTCGCGACGGGCAACAAGCTGTGCCGAGGGAGTGCTGGATGCTGCTTGGTGGCTGGTGTGCTTGTGCGCTGGTGGTGGTCGTCTTCTTCCCTTCTCTACACACCTTGGGACTTGGGCGTTCCTCTGGCTCGAAGGCGGCTTGAAGATGACCCGATGGAGGAGTTCGACAGAGCTTCGACCTAAGGGAGAAGAAGACTCGTAGGAAAAAAGGTGAGAAATAAGGAGACCTGTGGCTCCTTTATAGTCTCCAAGAGGTGGTTCTGGTGGGCCCCCACTAACCTGGTGGTTAGTGGATGGTTACCTGCAGATCAGACGGCGAGGGAGGCTACGTAGAGATTGGACGGTGACCAACCTGCAAGCGGCGGCGGCCCGACGGCCAAGCAGCGGCGGCGGCCGGTGGCCGACGGCGATAGTTATTGGAAGGGAGGTCACCCATGATCCTCCTATTGTGGAGGAGATCATGGGATGTGGGTTGACTTGTCAAACCCATGATCTCCATGATAGGAGGAATCATGGGGGAGAGTGGTTAAATGCACTCCAAGGCTAAAAATGGAGATTCATCCACATCAATTGCCTTCCAAATCCTTTGTTGTCAGAGGTTGGCACGAGTGAGAGAACAAAGATTTCTCCCATTCTCCTCGAGCATGATGGTGACCAATGAAAGACCAGAAACATCAGAGAGCGGCGCCCGGCGAGCCCAGGTAACGATATATTAGAAGGTTTCTGCGGGACGACAAGAGGAAGCGCCAGTGCGCCCAAAAAAGAGGGGGACTCCCGGCGCCCCCACGGTCGGCGGCGCAGCGGCGGCCAATGCGCAGAGACGCGAGGAGGTGCGCGGACCGAGCCGTACGGGTGCGCGCATCGTGGTGCGCGCGCACCTGTGTGGTGTGTGCGCCCACCTGGGTGCACGCACAATTGGGACACGCCTACTCGGGTGCGCGCGCCCGGTGCGCGCGTGGCGCGCGCACGTGCCCGGAAGTGTGCGCGCGTGTGCGTGCGTCAGGTCGCGCATGTGCGAGTGCGTGTGTGTGCCAGGCTATGCGCGTGCTGGTGTGCTTGCATGCGCGTGCTCTGCTACGCGGGGGCACCCCTCGACTTGCTTCAAGGGGCCTATCCTTTAATTTTACCGTGCAATGCGTGCTTTCATACTACATATGACTTTTTCTTTTTGGTGACAGGGCTCGAAGCGTACTGCGAGACCACTGCGTTTGCGCTCCTCTCTTACCGAGGACTAAATTTTTGTTTGGAGAAAGCGGTTCGGGCTGCTTGCTGATTTAGAGGTGAAAATTCTGCATGCCGAGGAGAGAGTGCAAAATCCCCCCCGAGGCTTGCTGACGGTCTGCGAGAGTACTTTGAGGTCTGACTTCCGATTCCCGCCTTGCGAGGAGGTGATCGAGGTCTTGAAATTTTGCGGGGTGCCAATCTCTCAGTTTACCTCGTTGGGAGTAGTGCGCCTTATGGGCATGGTTGTTTTCTTCCGTGAACATGGCGGGAGACTTTCTTTGGAGTGTTTCCGAGATTGGTACGACGTCCGCTCCAATGGTGGGGAACGTGTGGAGATTTATAGCAACAAGAGTTGGTTCGAGTTCGAGACCCGGATAGACCGTCATCACGGGAACACCCTTTTCGGATACACCAGGAACCCTTGGGTCTTACCGAAGGTGTGGAATTCGCTCCCTTATCGTTGTCGCCGCAAGAAGGGGAAGGAGTGGGAATTTTTGCTGGTGCTGGGGTTTTCGGGGCCTCGTGAATTGGCCAATCTCCTGTTTAACATCTTCTCATTTGTGGAGGAAAAGCGCTTGCTGCAATGCATCATTTCTTTGGATTCTTCGCAGAGTATCGACGCACCCTCTGGTGGCAGCCGTAAGAGAAAACCAACACAGCTTTTTCTAGCGGTGTCGAAATGATGGACAGGGCGGTTCCTCTAGTTGCCCGAGATGATACCACCCTTGAGGTTCAGGTGGTTGAGCGCCCGGCTCTTCAGGTTCCTTCTGCAGAGGCGGCGGCCCCGCGCATGTCTTCCTCTTTGAGGGCCACGAACGACGTGATAAGTACTCTTATTTGTGTGAAATTTTCGCTTTTCATGTTGTGACACTAACTTTCATTTTCCTTTGTGCAGATTGATACTCAAGCCCAAACTGTTGCCACTTGAAACGACCATTATGTAAGTCTGAAAGACGGGTATTTGACCCTTCAGGAGAAGCTCAGATCGACAACGAGCTCACTCATCTCCTTGAGGGAGGAGCATGACCGTGACGTTTCACGATTTCGTCGGATGGGATCCGGGCTGAAGTTCGAGAAGGCACTGGTGGAGAGGACCGCTCAGATATTGAAGCATTCCCAGGAGGAAACCACCAACTTAGAGACTCAGTTTCGGGCGGCGATGGCCCAAGTGGTGATGTTATCTTCTGACAACTGCGTGTCGGAGCTGAAGGCCGCTGGACTCGCGAAGTACTTGGGGTCGTTAGATGATACGCCCGAAATAGATGTATAAAATAACGCAAGTGCACGTGCCGGATCAAGTAATAAAATGATGAATCAAGATCGTTCCCACGAGGAAGTGATTAATCTAGTGCTCGTAATTACTAGCTCTACCTGTTCTTTAAATCCAAGTGAAATAAGTCGAAAGAGATAATTTTTATAAGCTAATAATGATTTCTAACTAAGATTTAAACTAATTAAACTACTTGAAAGCTTTGAAAAATACTTTTATAAATGGGCGTAATTAGTCTTGTATTCAGATTTCCTATGTGCATCTATATGGTGCGTAGAAATAATATTAGTTAAGAGTGTTTGAATGAATTATCATGCAACGATTTTTATAGAAGAAATCCTCATCTCTCGAATCTCAGAAATCCCAACGTCCTAAATTCTCCTAGTTATCTCTAACTTAGGAAGAATGAAGAATACTGCTTAACATAAAAATCGGATCGCTAGCAAAAGGAGGGAATCTCTTCCTCACCTCTAATACTACGGTGAACTAGTGAGCGGTTGCACTTCTCCTCTCTCGAATCTCGAAGTACAACGCAAAAGTGGAGATCTTTGGTTAAACGTTTTACACCACTCGTCTCTCGATTCTTGTAGTGCAATAAAATAACTTTCAACCTTATATTACGTCACTCATCTCTCGATTCTCGCAACGCAATAAAAGATGAAGATCAAAGCCAAAAATCTCATAAATAAATTCAAAAGTTCACAAGAGGACAAATCATCAAATAAATCTCAACAACAAGAGACATACACCATAAATACACACAAAGTACTCTCCTTATACAAGACCAAGAGAATTTAGTTCATAACCGCGGAAGAACACCACAAAATAAGAAAGATCTTACAGCACATGATGGAAAGGATTCAAAATAGTGCAGGAAATTGCTCTCCAAGTCGGCCCCAAGCAGTCCTTCTCCAAGATCCGGTTTGCCCTAGTTCTTCTTCTCCAAAGCAATATCCCAGATGATGCTCTAAGATTCCCCTCTCTAATGATTCATCTATCTCTCCATATGGTATGAGATTATACTCTTAAAAACGTGCAGCACTTTACCAAAAGTTGCCTCTTTTCAATTTTTATTTTGGCGTAAAATTCGAATTTTAAATTCAAAATCCGTCCAAAAGTTATTGCAACAACTTTTTCAGGTTGTTGCAACAACCTGCACAGGCCAAAAACAATTCCAGCTTTGCTTCTCCGGATCGGTTTCTTCGGCATTTCTAGCAAGAAAACAAAGAAAAATTAGACATATTAACCACAAATAAAATAAATATGAATTTACTCATATTTTTACTTATTTAATTCATTTGATTTCCAATACGATGGATATTAAATCAAAATAAAGCACTAGATAACTTCTTTTTGGGAAGTTATCACACCTCCACACTTAAACGTTTGCTAGTCCCTAGCAAAGATATTCATAACAATAGGATGAGTGAAGAAGTAATACGATGTGAACTCAAATGATCTTTACTTCTTGAAAACAAATTAATCGAGGCATACTCAAGAAATTCGCTTTACTTAACTGATAAACTTATCAATCTATAGGAGCTCAAACATTCACAAATCCATTAGTTAGATGGAAAATAAAGCTCAAACAAGTATCTTAGTACAGTGCGTGGTTTTCTTTAAAAATAGTTTACTTTCATGCAAAGTTTTATATTGAACCTCCACATTTATTAGAGAGGATGAAAATAAGCTAAGTCTACGATTTAACCTCTACAAGAGTTAGTAGTTCAAATGAAAGTCGGATAGTTTTGGCTTGGTTCGGAATTTATGGATAGCTTTGATAATAGTACGGCTACCTCTAGTTAGTATCCTTAATAATTCACCATGTTATGGGGTCGTGCATCATTTTTTTAATCATACTTTATTCATAGTAGGGATCATTCTAAGTATAAGTGCACATACTAGGGCCACATATCACTATGATGTTTCAACCATTTTTTTCCTTTTTTTTACATAGTTGGGATCATTCTAAGTATGCATTCACATACCTAGGCCGCATATCACTATGACGCAAAATTTTTTTTTTACCATTTTTTTTTCATAGTTGGGATCATTCCAAGTATGTAGACATATACCTAGGCCACATATCACTATGAAATTTAACCCTTTTAAGAGAAATTCGACACCCATAAATGGCTTACTCACTAAGGTACAACTAGTAGGAACAAATGACAGATAAGCATGAAATAATATGTATGACAAAGTTCAAGCTCAAATATTTTAGTGGATAATCGAAAGGAATACTACCTAAAATCATGTCTAGGCTTACATCATGGACTTAGTTCTTTCTCATCCATCTCCATTATTTTAAAGGTAAATATCACAATATTGCATTGGAAGTAAACAAATATTTTGTATAAAAAGTCAATGCTTGAGCAAGCTTTATCAGAAAAAATCTTACTAACTTCAAATTCATAAAATGAACTCTTTGGATTGTTCAGTCATATCAATTAATTATCATTGAATATGTCTAGAATAGCCTAATGATTAATTAAAATAAGAATTAAGATCATTCAATATTTGGTTAAATAAATTATTCTTCAATCAATTGGTAGGGGTTATAACACCCCCACCTCCACACTTAAGTCATTTGCTAGTCCCGAGCAAAAATATTTTTCTTAACATGAGGGTACACTAAATTACTTTTACAAATAAGTAAATTATTATAAGGGATATAGAAAATTGAAATTAGAATAACTCCCCTGAAGTATGCAGTTCAAAGAATCGATCATGGCCGTCCTTTCCATCCATTTATGATTAAGTCATGGTCATGAGCTGCAAGTCAGCAACAATGATAAACACATAGGTAACCTACAGAAACCAATATTGCCCGAAACCAAAACAAAACTAGTTGCCACATGATGAAAGAAATAAAAAAAAAAATTATACTTAGTGTCATGTTTTACATCACAAACTCATGCATTATTCATTCTTAATTGACTATCCAGTTAATAAAATGACAATAAAATAACAACATCAATATAACAATTTGTAGGTGACAACATGAGTGATAGTAAAAATGCTTGTAAAATAATTTTATAATCGTAACAAGTAATAGCAATCATGTTTTCCATAAATCAAGCTTCCAAAATAATTATTACAGATGCATCATATCAATTATAACGTCTACAGAATTAAAATTCGTACTAAGCATCGCAGAGGCATAATAAATCATAAGTAATAACAATCATAATGTCCACAGTAGAGCAATATCCAAAATGCATACCAAAATAGTGACAGAACTAGGTCTACCAAAATAAGAGTAGTACGATTAAACTGAGCAGAATCAGCACTTCACTCTTCTTCTTTGTCATTCTCCTCCTCTTCCTCTGCGGCCACCACTGTGGGGTCAACTCTGGATCCGTTTGCAATAATAAGAACTCTCATATAAAGGTATAACAAATTCGTAGTGGACTTCGGGGCCAGGCGATCGTCGCCCCCACTATGAACTTGTCGTGCTCCCTCAATCGCTGCTCGCGATGTCGAAGCCGTGCCTCTGCTCCCGTGTGGAGGTGGGGGTGTTTTTTTAGGAGAGAGGCTGGATATCGAGATTTATTTTGGTGTGAACTGGCGGGATAAGGAAGAGGCAAGACTAATTTTTAAGTGGACCGGCAAATACTAAATTCTTAATTCCGGTTTGATTGAACCGGCGAGGACTAAAAAAACAGACAGAAAAATTAAAACATAATATGCATAAAATGAAAGATAACTACTGGGTTTATTGTCTTCCCAGCACGACTTATTCAAAAATTTAAAAATTCTAAATTATTGGACGATGAAAAGAAAAATGAACAGGTAACAGTTCTAATATCCGTGTCGGTAGCGGATACCGATACGAAGATAAAACAACTACCCATCTACCTAAATAATAATACATGCACCTCACAGGTAGAGGGAATAAAAAGTAAGAAGAGGTGGAAGAGTGCTCCTCACCCATTTCACCAAAATATATATCCTTGTCCAACAAGGTATCATCATCAATAAGCAGGCTGCCAGGAGAAAAGAGAATGAATGAGGCTTCTCCTATGGAGGAGGAATGAACTTCCTCACATAAGTGGATACCCATCACATCAACTTGAGGATAATGCTCAATATCCTCCTTAAGCATCTGTGACACATCAACTCGCTTTGGATCAGATAAGGAAAGGTGATTAGGAAATAAAATAGAGGAAAGACGTAAATGATCTCTAATCATGGGAGTGATCTTGGTTTCCCTCCCGGTTGGTTTTAAAAATTGATCGATATCGGTCTCATAGTCATCATAACAAGGGGGACCTGAGAACTCAAGAGTCTCGGTGGTGAGTTGAACTTCCTTATTTAATGAAAAAATGTAAACCTCCTTATTAGAAAGGATATCCTCTTCATCCCACCGTGATGTGTCATCATGCTCCAAAGAATCATTCCCTCTATCGGAGAGATCAATATCTTTGTCCCACTTTGGCACAACCTCGGGTTCTGGATCCTCACCCTGCGCAAAATTTTCGACTGGATCGATAAACATAGGCGTAGAAATGTTTTGTAAAGAAGATTGATGAACATCATTAATATTTAATTCAGAAAATGTATGTTCAGGTTCCTTTGCGGGTGGATCAAAACTAGACGATGAATGTGGATGGGGAGATGATGCATCAATATCAATATATGAGCCCACAATTATAAGGGGATTATCCGTAATAGTCTCACGCAAAAATGGTGGTTCTGCAACAGTAGATATGGTCTGGATATCAGATTCGTAATTTTTCTCCCTCTCTCTTTTATAAGCGACGAATCCTTCAAAATGTGGTCCATACAATGACAAAATAAACATTTCCTAACATTACTACTCGACAACCAAGCAGTCGGGTCATAAGGTCGAGGAACCATTTGACGTGTGGACATAAAATTATAATGATTTGCCGCACAATATTGGAGACCTAAATATTCTTTATGTTTTGCGAGCCATGAATGATATCCAGCAGTCCCCATGTAACACGCATCAGTAGTATGACTAAACGAACCACACCACTCGCATCTCACATGTGTATACATTTTTTTTTGAACAGATGCGGTTAAAATAAAATTAAATCTTCTTTGCAAAACACACTACACACGAAAATTATTTTAGACACTGATTATCTTCTTAATAAACCTTTTAAATAAATAAAAATAAAATAAAACACACAAAAATATTTAAAACTTTAAAAATAAGGACATGCACTAGACAATATTAGAAATAAACATACCAAATAAAGTGAAACTTGAGCTCTAAATACTTTGGGTTCACTAATATTGCAAGAAAAACACTAAATTAGTTGCACCTCCCCGGCAACGGCGCCAAAAACTTGATACGCCCGAAATAGATGTATAAAATAACGCAAGTGCACGTGCCGGATCAAGTAATAAAATGATGAATCAAGATCGTTCCCACGAGGAAGTGATTAATCTAGTGCTCGTAATTACTAGCTCTACCTGTTCTTTAAATCCAAGTGAAATAAGTCGAAAGAGATAATTTTTATAAGCTAATAATGATTTCTAACTAAGATTTAAACTAATTAAACTACTTGAAAGCTTTGAAAAATACTTTTATAAATGAGCGTAATTAGTCTTGTATTCAGATTTCCTATGTGCATCTATATGGTGCGTAGAAATAATATTAGTTAAGAGTGTTTGAATGAATTATCATGCAACGATTTTTATAGAAGAAATCCTCATCTCTCGAATCTCAGAAATCCCAACGTCCTAAATTCTCCTAGTTATCTCTAACTTGGAAGAATGAAGAATACTGCTTAACATAAAAATCAGATCGCTAGCAAAAGGAGGGAATCTCTTCCTCACCTCTAATACTACGGTGAACTAGTGAGCGGTTGCACTTCTCCTCTCTCGAATCTCGAAGTACAATGCAAAAGTGGAGATCTTTGGTTAAACGTTTTACACCACTCGTCTCTCGATTCTTGTAGTGCAATAAAATAACTTTCAACCTTATATTACGTCACTCATCTCTCGATTCTCGCAACGCAATAAAAGATGAAGATCAAAGCCAAAAATCTCATAAATAAATTCAAAAGTTCATAAGAGGACAAATCATCAAATAAATCTCAACAACAAGAGACATACACCATAAATACACACAAAGTACTCTCTTTATACAAGACCAAGAGAATTTAGTTCATAACCGCGGAAGAACACCACAAAATAAGAAAGATCTTACAGCACATGATGGAAAGGATTCAAAATAGTGCAGGAAATTGCTCTCCAAGTCGGCCCCAAGTAGTCCTTCTCCAAGATCCGGTTTGCCCTAGTTCTTCTCCAAAGCAATATCCCAGATGATGCTCTAAGATTCCCCTTTCTAATGATTCATCTATCTCTCCATATGGTATGAGATTATACTCTTAAAAACGTGCAGCCCTTTACCAAAAGTTGCCTCTTTTCAATTTTTATTTTGGCGTAAAATTCGAATTTTAAATTCAAAATCCGTCCAAAAGTTATTGCAACAACTTTTTCAGGTTATTGCAACAACCTGCACAGGCCAAAAACAATTCCAGCTTTGCTTCTCCGGATCGGTTTCTTCGGCATTTCTAGCAAGAAAACAAAGAAAAATTAGACATATTAACCACAAATAAAATAAATATGAATTTACTCATATTTTTACTTATTTAATTCATTTGATTTCCAATACGATGGATATTAAATCAAAATAAAGTACTAGATAACTTCTTTTTGGGAAGTTATCATTAGACTACATGCGAGATCGTTGCCTGATTGCGGAGGAGGTGCACGACGAGATCTTGTCCAAGGAGGTGGATCCTTAAGTGGAAGATGCTCGTGAGTTAGCCCTCGGGCATGGAGCGGCGAAGGCCTTCCGATTTATTGGTCGGCACCTAAGATGCGACACCTCTGGCTTTAGCTTATATGATGTTTCTGAGGATGAGTGTTCTGATGTCGATGCTGCTGATGAGTAGCGGCCTCCTGTTTCTGTATTTGTATGTTTTTGTACTCTTCCTTCAGTTATTCGTGTCGTGCATTGTTTTTGCTTAGCAGTTGTAGTGGACACTCTTGTGCGCTGATCTGTATGACATCATTATTTTTTATGTCACTTAGCTGTTTTGTTTTTCCCTTTTTCTCTTTTGAGTTCTGTATTTGCGAGCTTGACTTGTAGGAGAGTGTGAGCGAAGAATTTCACGTGAACTAGATTCGCAACTTCGTTTGCATAGTTTCATCCTGCGGCTTAGTTTGCACGGTTCTAGCCCGCGGCTTAGTTTGCACGGTTCTAGCCCGTGGCTTAGTTAACGCGGGTTGTAATCGCTGCTTAGCCGTGAGGGGGGCAGGCCCCCATGGGGAGTTTGCACGAGTCTGACTCGCGGCTTAGTTTGCACGGGTTGTAATCGCGGCTTAGCCGCGAGGGGGCAGGCCCCCACAGGGAGTTTGCAGGAGTCTGGCTTGCGGCTTAGTTTGTGCGGGTTGTAATCGCGGCTTAGCCGTGAGGGGGCAGGACCCTACAGGGAGTTTGCACGAGTCTGGCTTACGGCTTAGTTTGCGCGGGTTGTAATCGCGGCTTTTCCGTGAGGGGGGCAGGCCCCCACAGGGAGTTATGAGTGCATCGTATTCCCTGTTTGAATAGACAAGATTTGCAACAACATAATGCGATATTTGGATAAAAATAATTTGCACGAGATTAGGCTCGCGACTTACACAGATCATAGAGTCTTTTTCTTAAAAACAAAATGCGTTACACAATACAAAGCAGGAAATCAAAGCAGGAAATCATTGATAAAATTGGCGCAGGTTCTGCGCGTTCTAAGTGCGGGGAAGAGTCTTTCCTTCGGCGGTCCGTAGCTTGTACGTTCCTTGTTTTACCATTGCAGTGACGACGAAGGGACCTTCCCATATAGGAGAGAGTTTGTCTCCTTGCATCCCTTTGCCTGCGGCCTCTACGGTGCGGAGGACCAAGTCCCCGACGTTGATCGGTCAGGGTCTCATCTTGCGGTTGTAGTACCGAGCAGTACGTTGTTGGTAGGCCGCAGCGCAGAGGGATGCCTCCTCTCGGACTTCAGGGACCAAATCCAAGTTGTCTCTGAGCGCTTCACTGTTCTTTTCGAGGTTGAAGTTTGAAACACGGGGGCTTGGAACGCCGATGGCGATCGGGATGATAACTTAGGTGTCGTAGCAGAGGTTATACCGTGTTTCTCCTGTGAGAGTTCTCTCGATTATCCAATATTCCCATAGCACATTGGAGAGCGCATCGACCCACTGCCCCCCAACATCTTGTAGTCGCGTCTTCAACCCTTTTAAGATGGTACAGTTGGTCACCTCGATCTGCCCATTGGTTTGAGAATGCGCCACAGCCGTATGTCGCAGCTCGATTTTTAAATCTTCGTATAGTTTTGTGAAAGACCTTCCCGTAAATTGAGTATCGTTGTCGGTGATTATGATTGCAAGGATTCCAAAACGGCAAACGATGTTCTTCCACACAAATTGTTTTGTATTCTCTTCGGTGATCTTGGCTAGCGGCTCAACTTCCACCCATTTAGTGAAATAATCAATGACCATTATGAGGAATTTTCTTTGCCCCAAAGCTTGAGGTAGAGGGCCAAGAAGGTCTATTCCTCATTGAGCAAACGACCATGCTCCTTGCAGCGTGGAGAGGGCAATGATAGGTTGTCGAGGGACGTTGGCGTGCAGTTGGCAACTCTTACACCGTTGGACGAAGTCGGTCGCTTCCTTATTCATAGTGGGCTAATAAAAGCCTTGACGTAAGATTTTTCGTGTCAAGGCCTTCCCACCTAGCCCCTAGGTGCTCGCCGCATACCCCTTCATGGACTTCACGCAGAGTATATTCAGTGTCTCTTTCTGCTAAACACTTTAGGTATGGTCCCGAGAAGGCCCGTTTATACAATTCTTCATCGATCAACACAATGGTGGCTGCTCGCATCCTTAGGCGTCATGCTTCTGTTGGGTCTTCTGGCAGCCGCTGGTCCTTTAGGTAGGTAACCAATGAACTAACCCAAGATTCTTTCGACTCGTCGATCACTGCAACTTCCCACGATCCTTGGACACTGTGAAAGACAATTTCTTCTACTCGGCGCCTCCTTGATTGATACTGGGAAGGTGACATGGCCAGCTTTGACAGGGCATTCGTCGGGAATTCTGTTCCCTGGGGATGTGAAGGATCTGAACTTGCGGTATCTTGAGCAGGAGGGACTTTATGAGTGGAAGGTACTTGGCTAATTGCTCGTTTTTTGCTTTGTAGTTTCCTTCTATTTGGGAGACAATGAGTTGAGAATCTGAGTAAATTGTCAATCCTCAGACATGGCAGTCAATGGGGAGCCTGAGTCCTGCAATTAAAGCCTTGTACTCGGCGACGTTGTTGGTGGCGGGGAACTTTAACCAGAGCCCATACTCCAACGTGATAAGTTCTGGGCTTACAAGAAGCAATCCTACTCCCGCGCCTTCGAGCCCAGATGCTCCATCAACGTACAGAGTCCACCGCTGATCGGGTTCGCCTTACACGCTCTCTGTCTCTGGTGGTAGGGTATTTTCAACAACAAAATCAGTCAGGACTTGTGATTTGATGACGGGGCGTGGCAAAAAATGGATGTCGAATTTGCCTAACTCGACCGCCCACTTGACCAATCGGTCGGACGCTTCTGGTTTCTGGAGGATTGCACGGAGAGGTAGCTCGGTCAACACTTTGATTGTATGGGCTTGGAAGTAAGGACGAAGATTCTCAGCTGAGAAGACGAGTGCGAGGCTGTCTTGTCTGCGGTTGGATACCGAGTTTCTGAATCTGAGAGGATCTTACTGAAATAGTAGACGGGATGCTGGATTCCTCCTTCATCCCTAACCAACACAGAATTTAGTGTCGCGGGCGTGACGACGAGGTACAAAAAGAGTGTTTCTCAGGGAATAGGTTTTGACAGAAGCGGAGGGGAGGCCAAGTATTGCTTCAAATCCTCAAAGGCGGCCTAACACTCGTCCGTCCACTGGAACCCCGCGGTCCTGGATCATCTTAAAATCTTGAAGAAAGTGAGATACTTGTCTCCGGTTCGTGCCAAGAACCGGGAGAACGCTGTAATTCTCCCATTCACTCGTCTGTCCACTTCTTTGAGGGACCGAGGCGATAATATCTCCTCGAGAGCTTTGATCTTTTCTGGGTTAGCCTCTATTCCCCACTGCATTACCATGAATCCTATGAACTTTCCAGACGTAACCCCGAACACACATTTATTGGGGTTGAGCCTCATACCATGCTGGCGGAGGATTTTGAAGCACCTTTCGAGAGGTCTTCTAGGTGATCTTCTCGTCGAACGCTTTTAACCAGCATATCATCCACATACACTTCCATCGACTTGCCAATGAGATCCTTGAAAACCTTGTTCATGAGCCGCTGATAGGTTGCTCCCGCGGTTTTGAGCCAAAAGGGCATCACTTTGTAATAGTAGATTCCTTTGTCAGTTCAGAACACTGTGAGCTCTTCGTCGGCAGGATTCATTTGGATCTGGTTGTAGCCGGAGTAGGCGTCCATGAAGCTGAGGAGCCGATGCCCGACAGTTGAATCGACTAACTGATCGATCCGGGGAAGGGGGAAGCCGTCCTTAAGTCAGGCTTGATTGAGGTTGGTGTAGTCTACACACATTCTCCACTTCCCGGAAGACTTCTTCATTATGACAATGTTGACCAGCCAGGCGGGGTATTCCACCTCTCGGATGAACTATTTATTGAGGAGCTTTTGTACTTCTTCTTCAATTGCTTGGAGCCGTTTGGGGGCGAAATTTTGCTTCTTCTGGATGACGGATTTGCACACCGGGTTTATATTGAGGGAATGTTGGATGACTTGAGAATTTATGCCAGGCATATCCTCGGGAGCCCAGACGAAGATATCCTTGTTATTGTAGAGATAAGTCGTTAACTCATCCTTTTCTTGTTGTGGTAGGAGGGACCCAAGCTGAACGGTGCGAGCAGGAACTGTTGGTGATAGGGGGACTTCGATCAATCCTTCGATAGGCATTCCCCGCTGAAGGATCGCCTCGTCATGTAGATCGAAGTCATCAATATTAAGGGCCGTGGCATTGACGGGCTGTGCCTGCTTCGAGTAACAAGTCCTAGCAGCCTCTTGATTCCCGCGTACGACTCCGATCCCTCCTGAAGTGGAAAACTTCATCGCGAGATGGGGAATCGAGGGGATGGCTTTGAAAAATGGACTGGACCGGTCTTCCGAATATTGCATTGCAGGCCGAGCTTGAATCTACCACAACAAACTAGACTTCATGCGTTGCCTGCCTTGGGAACTCTCCCATAGTAACTGGTAGGGTAATCATTCCCAGCACCTGGACTAGATGGTTGTCGAATCCGTACACTAGTCCTGCGGCAGGTGTCAGATGCTGTCTGGAAAGCTTCATGCTCTGAAGGGTGGAGGAGAACAGAACGTCAATTGAGCTTTCGTTGTCAACGATGATTCACTTGATATTATAGCAGGGATCCCCAATCCCGACGCTTATGATAAGAGGGTCTTGGTGAGGTGTTCAAAGCCCCTCGAGGTCTTCATCTCCAAAAGTTATGGTGGTGTATTTCCTGCACTTTTTATCTTTATGAATGCCCCCCTGCGTGCATACCGAGAGTATCTGTGCAGAAAGAACGGGTGATCCGGCGATGGTGTCGATGTTTTCAACCATCTGCCTACCACCGGATCCTCCTTGCGGGGCATTTTACTGATTTTTGGGCGGCCTAGGCGGGTCCTACTGGTCTTGTAGGCGTCCCTGTAAAAATCTTCTGAGCAGCCCTAGACGAACAAGGCGCTCGATTTCCTCCTTCAAGCGGGCACAGTCCTTAGTAGTGTGCCCTGTTCTTCAATGAAACTCGCAATACTTGAACTGGTCGTTCCTGGGGTAATGGGCTGGCTGCTTAGGACGATGTAGGGCCGACTCATTCTGGATGGAGTAGAGTACGTTGGTGCGCGTGGTATTGAGGGGAGTGTAATCCCGGGGCGGCTGATCTCTCTGGTGGTCACGTCGGTGTTGCCCGTTCCGACATTCTTCTCAGAATCTTCCTTCTAAGTGTTGATGGGTCGACTCCTTCTCCCACTTGCGCTTCTGGTTCCCATTGAACTGTTGACGATGAGCTTCAATAGCCTTGTTGACCGCGATCTGCACCTCTATGCAGTGTATGAGGTCGGGATAGCTAGGGACGGTTTCCCTCATTAATGCTGAATAAAAGCCGTTAGGAAGGAGACCTCCAAGGAACACTCCTCTTAACAGCTCTGGGTCGACACCTGGGATTTGGCGAGCTTCTGTAAAGAACCTGCAGGAGAAGTCTTTCAAATACTCCCCTTCGTTCTAGCGGATACCTGATAAATGGGAAGGGTCACGAACGATCCTCCGATTTGCTATGAACTGGTCCGCGAACTGTCTTGTTAGCTCCGTGAAGTTGGCGATGATGCCCACCCTCAAGGAGTGAAACCATGTGCCGACATGCCATTTGAGAGTGACTGGGAACACTTGGCAAGGCAACTGATCGGGTGCGTTGTAGATCCTCATAATGGTAGTGAAGTGGTTGACATGTTCCAACGGATCGTATGTTCTGTCGAACGTCTCGATATTTGGCAGCTTGAAACCATGAGGGATTGGATGGACCAGGATTTGTGGTGCGAGGGGGAGCCTTGACAGAGTGTTCGGCGAGCATGAACGTCTTGTCGGCCCGCTTGACGGTATTCTTCTGCGATCACCTCCTGAATTTCTTCCCGGGTGAACCTCTCGAGTGGGGGGAAGTAGGGCCTCGTCTCCCTAGTTGTGGCGGTGTCTCCCAGTTTCAGTTACTCTACAAACCGGGTGAGTGGAGATGGCGGCGTCAGAGTATTCTTTGGGCACCTCTTGTCTTGATGGAGCTTCCTGCGTCCTGCCATGATTTGGCGGCAGCGGGTTAACTGGTGCTAGAGTAGGAGCAGGAGGCGCTCCCAGATTCCTGAGCGGAGCAAGCATTTCAGTTTGTTGCTCTTCTATTTGTCGGACTCGCCCCTCGATGGCGGTGATATGTGCGAATGCGGCTTCTGCCTCCAACGGTACGCTCACAAGTGAGTGGGAGCGTGCCGGTTCAGTGCATACATCGGGGACAGATCCTTCAGCAGTGCATGCGCTTCTTTTCACCATTGAAGCGGAGCTTGGATGTTGCAAGGAGGGAGGTCTTGACTTCTGAAGGATGCTAGGAATCGTGGTTCACACAGACGGCGTCAAACTGTTGCGGACTAACTCGGCGTCCCGGTCTTACCAGAATAAACTGGACCACCTTAGCTCTCGGGATGGCCGAGCGCGCACACAGTCAATGAAAATAGAGAGTTAACACAAGAGGTTTTAACGTGAAAAACCCCCTCAACTGGGTAAAAGATCACGTGACTGAATCTGTGCCGGTCAAAGTACACTATCAGCTTACGGTTACAATTATGATCGGAGAATCGAGGCCGACAGACCGCTCCTCGTTACAACTTGAGGGTGAGAGAGAATTCCTGACTCGCGACAGGCAACAAGCTGTGCTGAGAGAGTGTTGGATGCTGTTTGGTGGCTGGTGTGCTTGTGCGCTGGTGGTGGTCGTCTTCTTCCCTTTTCTGCACACCTTGGGACTTGGGTGTTCCCCTGGCTCGTAGACAGCTTGAAGATGACCCGAGGGAGGAGTTCGGTAGAGCTTCAACCTGAGGAAGAAGGAGACTCGGAGGAAAAAAAAGGGAGAAATGAGGAGGCCTTGAGCTCTTTTTATAGCCTCCCGGAGGTGGTTATGGTGGGCCCCCCACTAACCTGATGGTTAGTGGGTGGTTACCTGCAGATCGGATGGCGAGGGAGGCTTCGTAGTGATCGGATGATGGTCAAACTGCAAGCGGCGGCGGCCCGACGGTCAAATGGCGGCGGGCGGCGGCGGCCAACCTGCAAGCGGCGGCGGGCGGCGGGCGGCGAGCGGCGGCGGGCGGCGGGCGGCGGCGGGCGGCGGTGGCCGGTGGCGGTAGTTATTGGAAGGGAGACCCTCATGATCCTCCTATTGTGAAGGAGATCATGGGATGTGGGTTGACTGATCAAACTCATGATCTCCATGATAGGAGGAATCATTGGGAAGAGTGGTTAAATGCACCCCCAAAACTATAAATGGAGGTTCATCACCATCAGACTTATATCCCATTTTACCTCTTTTTAAACATATATTTACATGCTATGTTATATATATATATATATAGTTGAAATGAGAATATTTATTACATTTAGGTAGTCCTATATAGCCCTACTAAACTTCATGAATGGTTCCATTTAGCATGATGTTCTTATTGCCAAGAAAAAAATAATTTTGATCATAAGAGTTATAAACACCGTATTCAACCGTCACCGTCTTGCCAAATTGAGCCTATAAAGCATGCAGGTTAATTATGTTGACGTTGTATTTGATTTTTCACTATATATTTATTGTTACATTAAAAAAAACAGATAATTATATTCAAAACATAACTGCTAAGAAATTTTCAAACTTTACAATTGTATTAAAAATGCACGAATTGTTGATAGGTAAAAAACAAATTAATATGGTGTTAAAAATAGTTGACGATGTACAAAGAGCGTTATGTGATAGTTGGTGTTCTACTCTCATTGGACATTGTACACACGACATCACGCGGGGATCTGTATTTTTTTCATCAAATTTAGGCTCCATTTCGTTCAGTGTTTTTGCTCCGGTGAATTTGGACTATACCCCGCCGTCATAGAATCTATGTTTGGCGTGACGACAATCATGATCGCTGCCAAGAAAAGAAAACTAGTTTTGAAAATGAAAGTGGATGAATTGAAGTTCCTTAGGTGTGATCGTAAGTTCTGAACAACAATTTATAATCACCGCTCTCACGACCACCTGCCTAACGGAGCCTTAGACAAATAAAACTTATTATGGTTTCATTTTTGTTGCGGGTTATCCGATTTTTTCCCGGTTCAGAGAATTGGACTGGCCTGCAAACAATCAATGAAAAAAATAGTAAATGACAAGAGTAATTTTTTTTACGTGAAAAACCCGAAAATGGTGAAAAATCTTGTGATTGGATCCGTGCCGGGCCAAAATCCACTATTTTGTTTGAGTTTACAAGAGTTGAAAGTTTTCTCGGAGGGTAACATAACATCTCTCTGTCACAAAGCTTTGAGTACAAAAACGATAGAAAATAAACTAAGTTCGCGATGCTCTGACAATAGCGCCCATTAAAGCTGGGGATTCACTAAGTCTTCGGGGCTTGGATGAGAGCGTTCTTCCGGAAAAAGTGGCTAAGTCCTTGCAGTGTTAAGCATTGCGCGCTTGATGACCTAGAGAGGGAGCGAAACAAATTTTGAGCGGAGGAACGATCTATATCCCAAGTTCTCGCCGGAAAACGTCAGAGCTCTCTCTAGCCACTGGAGTTGCTTTTCTTTAAATGAAGGAGCATGAGGCCTATTTCTAGTTTTCTAGAGATATATGTTGGTATTGCACTGAGGCGGGATTTGTGCTGCCGAATGATGTCGCTCTGTTACGGTCACCTGGATCACCAATTTTTAGGAAATGATGGGCATGCCCCCCAGGCAGCTTGGGTGCACAGGGCATGTTGCCTGGCGACAACGAAGTCCGACAGCGACCAGCGGCCGCCGGCGCGCTTGCGCTCTACACAGGAGCGCCGCATGCAGGAGCGTGCACTCCCGCACTGGACACGCCCGCTTCGTGCGGGCACCCGCGCTTGTACAGGGAGCGGGGCGCGCACATAGGAAATGAGGTGCGCACACAGGGAGCATGGGCGTGCTTTGCGCACTCGCACAAGGAGCGCCCACACAGAGATCGAAGCGTGCGCAGAAGGAGCGCGGGCGTAGGGAGCGCCCGTGCTGCACATGCGCGTGATACGCCCAGATTAGATCTTTGTATTAACACAAGTGCATGTGCCAGATCAAGTAATAAAATGTGAGTAAAGATCGTTCCCACGGAGAAGTATTTAATCTAGAGCTTGCAAATACTAGTTACACTGTTTCTTTAAATTAAAGAAAATCAAATGAGGTGATTTTGAAAAGTAGCAAAGATCATAAACAAAGATTTAAACTAACTAGACTATTGTAAAAATACCTGTGTACCTCCCCATGTCCAACGAGTGGGGTCGGCATGAGCAAACCCAACCAAGTAACGCACGGTCCACGCCTCGGGCGAGTCGGAGGAACGAGTGTTATAGAGTTTGTCCGACTAGCCCGGGCGGGGGGGGGGGGGAGCAGATTGCGTGGCGAGTGGAGTACCTGGGCTCGCACTCGCACCTGGACCTTGGTAGGTGATGGGCGAGTGGGACGGTCGGATCCGCACTCGCCCTAGACCCCGGTAGGGGAGGCGAGTGCCAACCCCATCGAGCACTCACCGCCCAGACAAGTGGTCTTTTTAGGGACCATCTTCCTGGTAGTGACTTTTACTATTTTGTCATCGTTGGCCTGTCAGTAGTCTTTCAGAACAGCGGGATTGCGCTGTTAGCAGACCGCTTCGGGGTGTATATAGCTTGATAGAACAACGAAGTTGTGCTGTTAGCAGACCAGACTTGGAACTCTATAAATAGACCCACATGGGGTACCTCAAAAGGCAAGCTCTCTCATCTTCCTAGTCTTATAGCGCTGTCTGAGGTAACCTTAGCTCAGCACTGGCTAAGGAGGGGAAGCGCTCTAAGATCATCCGGGTGTGTGGTGGGACCTCCGTGCTGCAACCGTATGTCATTCTCCAATCCTAAGTTTCCGGTTGAGTGAGCTCACTTGGAGAAGTATGTGTGCGGTCACCCCTTTTTAAGGGCCCGAATTCCACAGAAGCCGGTTTCCAATTTCAACAACCATTTTATCAGTTGGGAAAAACAGTACTGTATTTCTGATTTCCTATGTCTATTAGATGATGCTTGAACAAAATATTTTTTAAGAATGTCTGATTAATTTATCTTGCAATGATTTTATAGAAGAAATCTTTATCTCTCGAGATCGGAAATCTTAATATCCAATATTCCTCTAGTCATCTCAAGCTTAAACAGGAAAAATGAAATTGCGAAGAGTGAAAATCAGAAATTGCTAGCAAGAAAAGAATTTTTTTTCTCCTTTCTATGTTATGGTGAACTTATGAGCACTTACACTTCTCCTCTCTCGAGTCTTAAAGCGCAGTAGCAAAGTGGAAACTCTTAGTTAAGAATTCACACCACTCGTCTCTCGATTCTTGCGGTGCAATAAGATAGCTTTCAAACTAATATTACGCAACTCATCTCTCGATTCTCGCAGCACAATAAAAGATAAAAGCATAATCCAAAGATTTCATTATCAAATTCAAAAGTTTCACAAAGATAAATTATCAAACAAACTCAAACTTAAAGGAAAATTCATCATCAAAACATACATAATACTCTCATTATCTAAGACTTTGAGAATTGAATTTAGTATATGATTGAGATAGAACACTGCAAAATTAGAGAGATCTTACAGAACATAATGTCTGAAATTAAGATCTACCCATTTCAGATTTTCAAAATTCAAATTCGCCGACTTGTTGCAAAAAAATTTCATTTGTTGCAAATAAAATTTTTCTGTCCGTTTTTTCAAAAAAAATGCCCAGAAATCTATGAGATCTTGTGGCTGCATCGTCCTGAATACTCTATGTTTAAAATCTGTCACTCAAGTTAATTTCTCCGTAACTCTTGTCATACAAACATCAATAATACCATTACTTAATCACAAATAATAATGTATTCATTTATATATACTTTTTATCAAGAATTTTCAAATAAATTAGCCAAAAGAGGAAAAATTGACTCACAAGATAACTTCTTTTTGTGAAGTTATCACACCCTCATACCAAAACTTTTGTTAGTCTCTAGCAAAGATGAACCATTGCAAGTCATTGAATGAACAAATATCTACCAACATACCAGTTCCAATCTTCTTACTTTTGAACCAAATTCATTAAGATTACTCAATTTTCTGCTTTAAAAATTGGTAAACATGATAATCATTAAAATTTCAAACATACATAAATTCATTAGCTCGATACAAGTTAAAGCTTCATAACAATTTTCTAGTGCTGTGTGTGCTATTCCTAAAAATTAACTACTCTCAAATAACTTAACTCATTAAATTTCCTCATGAGTACGAAGAGATGAAAATATGTTAAGTGTTTGAGTTAGGCTTCACAAAAGCTTTGGTAGTTGAAAGAAAATCATATGGACTTAAAATATGATGGAATTTGACTTGATTGAGAATTTATGATTTAATTTTGATTGGGTAAAGGTTTTTCCCTAGCCAATATTCTTAAGAACTTTACCTACTATGAGGTTTTTGTCACACTTATCATCATTTTTTTAAATCCATAGTTGAGATCATTCAAAGTAGGTGTACACACACTTAGCCGCATATCACTATGACATATATATATATTTTAATAATCATAGTTGAAATCATTTCAAGAATGAATAAACATACATAGACCATATATCACTATGACAAATATTTTTAGCCTCTTTTTGTTTAGAAATAATCATAGTAGAGATCATTTTAAGCAGCTGTACACACAATTAGGGCACATATTACTATGACAATTTTATCAATTTTCCTTTTTTTAAACACCCATAGTTGGACAATGTATTAAGAAATAACCGGTAAAAATATAGGGAAATCATTCATGGATAATTTGAATCAAAATGACAAGACTCAAGCTCAAAGGACTATGGATAATATAAATAATTGTAGACTTTGTGGATTAACTACCTAACATCAATGTCTTAGCTTCCGTCATTGACTCAATTCTTGTTCACTCCTCCCTCATTATGTTTGGAAATTAATAAAATTAATTTTTAGGGATCCAATATTTTTAAGGGATAATGTGCATATGGAAAATACAATATGAAGCTCTAACATATATTTCTAACTTTAAAAGAAAAAAAATATGAACTTTTAGGGTTGACAAGTGTGCCGAATCAATTTAAAGCGAGCAATTTGAACTAAGAGTAAGACTACATAAATTAATATTCAATAGACTATTCGTCACTCAATCGGTGAATGATACTTCACACCCTCACATCTAAGCTCTTGCTAGTCCCTAACAAAGTTGGGTGAAGGAAAAAACATTTTATCCATTAAAGTACAAGCACTCAAGAGAAATGTAACCAAAGTAAAGTACTTCCTTGAAATCCGCAGTTCGAAGAATCAATCTTGCTCGTCCTTTGCATTCAATTGTAAGTAAGTCATGACATGGGGTGCAAGTAGACAACGCTGATAAACTCATAAGTAACTCATGAGTACTGGTTAATGTCATCCAATCTAAGTGTAGTTGCAAACAGACGAATAAGTGAACTGTGATCGAAAAACCCATACTGCATAAAATCAGGAAATGAGTGACCTAGTCTAGTTGGCTTAATGAATACTGGATTTTGTGATGACATATTCTCATTTGATCTAGTCATTAACAATTATAGGTAGTAACCAGAAGATAATCAAAAACAATATTAAAACTACAGAACAATAACAATTAAATCAAGAGTTAGAGCAATCAAAAAGTCGGATTGAAGATCAAATTTTCTCATTCACTTCTGTAGTAGCAGCTAAAGAACCACTCAAAGCCAAATTAGTCAAACAGCCCACCACTTCTAAGATAAATGAACTTTAATACTCAAAAGAATAAATGAACTGTAATACCCCACCTCAACAAATCATATTGGAAAGAGTACTAAACATTGCAGAGCAATGTTTAAGTCAAATTTGAGTAATGTCCAAAATAAAAAATCTAGTGATTCCGGTCTAAAATTTTCCTAGGAGCATAATCAGAAAACAGAATCAAACCGAGCAAGTCTAATATCAACCATAGTCCAAAAGAGAACCTTTAAAAGGGTAGCAAGTCAACAAGAGTATCTAAAGTCACTGCTTGTCACAAAATATTGAAAACACAAAGAATACTCTAAAACAAAACTAAAAGAGCAGCAGTCTTCAATTCTGCGCTGTCCTCGTCGACGTCCTCATTGCCTACAACACTACTTTCTTCACTTTCATTATCTTCATCGCTTTCTTCGTCTTCCCCACTCTCATTGCCTTCATCAGTCGTCTCTTGTTCATCAGCCACATCATTGATCGAGGGATCCGTTCGTTTGCCACAAGCATTAAGCATATAGCCATCCACATCGAACGGTGAAAGGAATGAGAGAGATTAGTCACCAATCGGGAGTTGGGCGTGTTGCAATAGGTTCAACTGATTTTTGTTTTGAATTTTTAATCGACCCATGACAACATTGTAATGGCATCGCTGATACTCCGTGAGGTGTTTCAAATATGCCATGATTTTGGCCATGTCATGCTTAGAGTCTGATGACTGTCGTGTGGACTGTGTTGGTTTGATTGTAGATGAAGAGGGCAGTAGTGTAGATTTGTCTTTGACCAAATTGCGCTCTGAAGAGATTTTGATGTTTGTGGAAATGACGGTGTGAATAATGTGATGTTTCACTAGAGTAACGTTGGTATCCTTTTGGCTCACACCAGCATGACGACCAAGGGCAGTTATAAGAGTTGGGAACCACAGTTGCCGACCGACTTTAGCTTTTGCATTTTCACGAATTTGCACCGCTATAATCTGTCCTACGTTTATCTTTATCCCTCGTAGAATGCAATGAATTAGTAAGGCCCTGAGAAATGATACATGATTTAGATGCTTTGTGGGCAGAACACTTGCATTAACGAACAGTATCCGTACTTTGGCCTCTTGTTTAAAACTGTTCGAGTGGAGCACATTCTTAGATCGATTAGCCTAGTCAATGTGCGTAGTGTTGGACAGAGTTGTAGCAACCTCAAGAGGCGAAATTGTTCTTTTCTGAGTATCGAATCCATCTTTTTACAGATTTGGTAAGTAAAAATAGCTATTGATAGCTTCAGCTGAACGGTCAATCTCCCGGCCCCTCACCAACACCTTATCATTACTATGGAACGGGGCGTTAGCATAGAACTCGTAAACCCATGACAAAATGGCTTCACTCCTAGGATGGCAGAAGGTTTCCCAGCCTTGAGTTCGGATTTGTTCGAAGTAGCGAATGCTCCACCCTCGGACTTCAATTTGAAAACCTCGCTCCTAAATGACATGCATCGATTTGAGATTTTCATAGCGATCTTGGGCTCTATCATTAATGAGTCGAACGTTCTTTTGAGCCACCGAATTCCCTTTGTCCTTCCTCTTAGAAGTCATACCCTAAGAGAACAAAACTATGCTAACGGAACCCTAAATATAAAATTGAAAAGGGAGAGATCAACTACTTACCGCACTCAGAAGATCCAGGAAAAGAAATGTTGAGGTGAACAATTGTCTCCTGCGGTGATAATGCAACAACATATCGGACGGCGATACCACTCCCCCAAGAGATATGTTGAGGTGAACATGATGACATTAACCGTAGAGAGGAGCGAGAAGAGGCCAACGACAGAACCAAGCACCCTAATAAAAGAAATGTCGATGTGTGCGCGGAAGATCTTGTCGGCGTCTTTGCTATGTAGGAGATCACGGAGGGGATTAGGGTTGGCAACTTGGCATGCACCTAAGAATTTTTTTTCTTTTGAGAAAAATTGTGTAAAAATGTTTAATTTGATAAGTGCGCACAATCAAAATTGGCCTGCACATATCGCCCATCCTATCTATTGAAGAACTAGTGCACTGTGAGCAAAAAAACCCACGAGAATGTAGATTCTTTTTTAGGAAATAAAATGTTGTCCGGCTATACCAACTCTAGTATATGGGAGAGTAAATAATCAAGGGTGGAGATTTTCTACTATATATATTTTTATACATATCTATACATATATACAAAGAAGTATCGTTGACCGTTGCGATTGTACATTGTAACATCTGAAATCATTCAAATCCTTCTTAACCGTCCTTTTTTTATTTTACTAATTAGTTTTTTTATTATTCTTTATTAACTATTTAATTAATGAAATTAATTAAATCAAATACTTCGGCGAATTAATTAAATACGGGCTTCACTGTCGCGCGGGGCACGGGATGCCCCCCGTGTACTGTCACTCGTAGATATACAAAGAAATATCGTTGACCGTTGCGATTGCACGGTGTAACATCTGAGACACTTCAAATCAATCTTGATCCTCCGTTTTTTATTTCTCATTAATTTTTTTATTATTCTTTATTAACTATTTAATGAATAAAATTAAATAAATCATATAGTTCGGACAATTAATTAAATACGGGTGAAATTAATAAAATGAAATTAATTAAAGAATAATTAAACAAAAAATAATAATAAATAATTTCAAATAAAAACGTTAAATAAACTCTTGATTAATTCATTAAACTACTGATTAACATTAAAATGATATTAATACAGAAAAAATTATATTTATAATAGTTGGGGACAAGCGAAGCTCGTCGGGGGCAGACTTCACTGTCGCGCAGGGCACTGTGACCTGTCACTCGTGTATACATAGTCGTGTATGTATATACAAGTGATAGGCACGGGCCTTCGGCCCTGGGGGCATTCGGCGGGGGTGCGACAATCGGCGGAGTCCGACATTCGGCGGGGTGCGACATTCGGCGGGATGCGACATTTGTCGGTGGTTCGACATTTGTCGTGGGGACGACAATTGCCGTGGGCGGCGACATTTGTCGCGGGTGATGACATTTGACGTGGGCAGTGACATTTGTCGTGGACAGTACCCGCCCGCAACATTTACATATGAGTACTCAAAATGACCGTAAAAAAATATAAATCAAGAATATAATTTTTATTTTGTAAAACAAATTATATTTTAACGTTAAAACATTAATATTTCTTTTGTCATTTCTACCTATATGTCATAGGTTTAGGGTATCTAGTGTTTTTACTTTTTGTATTTAAATATTGTAAAGTTGTGTAATTATTTAAAAAGATATTGTCTTTATAATATATAATATAAAATTTGGTACAATTGTGTAATTATAAATACAACTATAAAGGCAATATATGAAGATCAAACAATATTTCACCAAAGAATAATTTTCGCATAATAGTAGAGATATACACATAATATTATAATATTCAAAAATAATTCCTAACACGTGCCTGTCAAACCACTACGCAAACTTTGCGGACCATGGTTCCACCAACACATAAAGCATACCCACTACGCAACAAAATCAATTCATTTGTCATCATTTAAATTTATGCTCCATTTATCATGGCTGTAGCCTGTGGCGGACTCGGGGAGCAAAGTGTATCCCCGTATTTTACGGTAAAATGTGGATATCCAGTGACTCGTGTGGATGCCCGCACACATTTCAAAATGAGTACATCTCAGCTCGTTTTGAGATGTGTGTGGGCATCCAACGTGGGCCGTTGGATGCCCGTACTTTACGGTAAACTGCAGTGAGTGTATTTTACCTCCCCCGAATCCGCCTGCAGCAGCTATGAATGCAGTGATTATTAACTGTTGTTGGATCGAACGTTGAACGACTGAGATTCTCCCCGCACAAAAAAAGAAACGATACCCGTACTTAATTATTGTTGCGGCCAAACTCGACGCCCCGGTCGGACCGGATTAACTTAGACCGTCTTAGCCCATGAAGTGATCGAGCGCACACACAGTCACAGAGAAAGAAAAACAGACGCAGCCCAATTATATTTTTGGCTACGCATTTCCCCCACTACCGGTGATCTTGCGGACGGTTATGTGGGTGGTTACCCACGTAACCGACGGTGGAGATCACCTGAGCGCGATCGAACCGTGGAGAATTAGCGACAACCAAGAATTCGGCCCGCGGGGGCCCGCCGCGAAGGCCGACAAGCAGCCGGCGAGGTCAGCGACGATGGTGAAGGTCAACGACAATGGTGGCGTCCGCGACATTAGGAGAAGACGGTGGCAACGACCGTAGCGTTGGTAGATGACGACGGCGGCGGTCATGGCACAACCGTCTCTTGCGGCGGACGGACTGCCCGGAACCGGGCGGCCAGAAGGCCGCCCAGTCCAGACTGTCCGAGGGGAGGGTTGCCTGGAGGCCGGCTATCTCCTGCGGCAGTGGAGCCGCCTGGATCTGGGCGGATGATCCATGCGGCCAGAGGGGCAAGGCGGCCTGGAGGCCGCCTTCCCCTCATGCAGGAAAGACACCGCCGCCCGGATTTGGGCGGTAGGAGGCCTCCCGATTTGGGCGGCTAGAGAGCGCGGAGGCATCCCGCCCTCTACAGCGGAAGGGACCGCCTGGATTCGCGAGGCCGCCTGGTCCAGGCGGCCAAGGAGAGGGCGGTCGAAAGGCCGCCCTTCCTTCCCGGTTGGCCGCGCGCGGGGGCCCGGCTGGCCCCGCGTGGGCGCACGGAGATGTGCGCACATTCGTGGGCGGCTAGAGGCATACGCTAACTGGAAAGGGCGTGCGCGACCTTGCGGTTGCGCGCCAGTGCTCGCAGGAGGCGGTTCCGAGTGCGTGAGTGCGCGCGGGTGCGGCCGATGGTCAAGGCTGAACTTATTGACCCCGCGGTTTGAACGAACCTGTTCAGGGGAATCCCATCAAATATTGCTCCAAAAACACCATCCCAAATGGGAGAAAAAATTTGGCACGTGTAATGCACCAAACGAGTAAACATCCGGTTGTCCAATCTGCAAAAATAGGATTACATTTGAAATTAAAAAATACTGTAATATTTTTTTGCACAAAATCCCGTATGAAACTATTTCTTCTCCGAATGGACTCTAATCAATTCACAGAATACACGGTAGATACTGTTTTTGAGGAAAAAATTTTAGGTGTGTTTTGAAAAAAAAAATTAGGTGTGTTTTGCTGACAGTATTTGAAAAATACAGTATTTTGTGAAAATAACTCCGCCATAAAATATTAAATTGTACGACTGTATTTAATTCCGCAGTTAAAATTAGACAAAAAAGGAGTTGTTATAGACAAATCAAAATTGATTATATACAAACAAATTTTTAGAGTTTTTAGGCTCTTTTAAAATACTATATACACACCATATAAAAACCTAAAAAATAAGTAATACTCTCATTCTGACCCTAGCCGTCCGAAAGAAATCCCTTTGTCTCCCTGGATTCATTCCCACCTGACGGCAGCCCCGACGACGGGATTCCTTGTCCGGCGACCAGCCTTCGGCCCCAGTTCTTCCTCCGATGGTAGCCCCGACGCCATGCCTCATCTAGTTGCCTCCTCCGGTATTTACCCTAATTTTGTCTTCCTCCTCCAGGCTTCGGGTAAATCCAGAGAGGAATGCCGTCGGTCCGATTTTGCTGCCCTTCGATCCAATTTTGCTTCCTGTCGGTCTTCTACTCCGTTTTTTTGTTCTCTGGATTCAGTCTGATTCCTCCACTATTAGGCTCTGTTTGGTTGGGCTGTTGCTGATGGAAAGCTGCTGATGAACTGTTGCTGATAGAATAAGTGCTGATTCTGGAAAACAGAGTTTTGTTAAAAAACTGTTTGGGTGAAACAGAGTTTACAAAACGGAGTTTTCAAAAAGTTGTTTGGATTGAAAATGGAGTTTTGAATTAAATTTTTTTTCCAAATATAACACAATATAAAACTTCATTCATACATTGTTGTCAAATAAAATTTCATTCATACATTTAATCAAATTCTACGTAACGTAACACCCAATGCGGAAATTATGCTCTAGCTTCGAACACCTGATCTGCAATAATATCACGCAGTGCGATCATCTCTTCTACACCAGCCGCAGTGAAAGAGCAATCTTCTTCCCGCCTTTGCGAGGTCATCCCAAGACATGGATCCCTTTGTTCAGACTCAATGAAATCGATATCTACACGCGAAGGGTGGCGACGTATGAAATTATGCAGTGTCATCGTGGCGATCACGATACGTGCTTGTTTGTCGAAACTATAGCTTGGCATGTCCCGTAGTATGACCCACTTCTTCTTCCAAACACCGAACGAGCGCTCTATCACACTTCTAAGCGATGAGTGTGCATGATTGAACATCTCCCGACGTCCTTCTGCTCGACGACCACCACGAGCGAAGTCTGGTAGATGATATCGTGTGTCCTGATAAGGTTTTAAGTAACCCTTTTGCAGTGGATAGCCAGAGTCAACCAAGTAATATTTTCCTGTACATTAATAATAATTATTTAGTTGCCCAAATATTTTTAGGAATAAATAGATAAATGCAAAGTTAATAGTTACCAAGAGGTGGATGAGGAAAATTATAACGTGGATCACTCAGGGCAAAATTGAATATACGGCTATCGTGTGCTGATCCTTCCCAACCAGCCATAACAAAAGTAAAGCACATATTAAAATCACAAGCTGCCATGACATTTTGAGTTGGACTACCGCGTCTCCCAATGTACGGTACCTGACTTCCAACTGGCACGCACGCGTGAACATGTGTCTCATCTATCGCTCCAATGCAATTTCTAAAAAAAGGCATATAACGTCTGTCATATAAAATCTCTGGCGGTGTTCCCCTGAAATTTCTATCTGATGGTTGTATCACTTCCTTCGATAACTGCATTAACGCGCTAAGCCCACGAGAAAAAAATCTGCTAATTGTCTCCGTTGAATGCTGAAATCGCTCGCACGTTTTTCTCATTGATTCATTATGCGACAATATGTATATGGTCAATGCTAATATTTCCCTTGATGCAGTTCTTCGAGATCCTTTGAACGCACATTTCTCCTCCAAAGACAGTAGTAAATCCATAAAAATTTCCTGACTCATCATAAAAGAGTCATGAAATCGAACTCGAGGCGCACGAAGAAGCTCGCCAACCCATTTGTCGCCTGTTTGTTTTGATGTCATTCGAGGAACTGGACCGTTTAACAAACTAGTATATTCTGATACCACACATACTGCTGATACCACATTCTGATGACTTGCAATAGCATAATTTCTTCTCGTAGTCTCGTGCTCGTCCGTCGAATATTCAGAATCATCGGTAGACATTTCCTGTTAATATAAACGAGCAATTTTTACATATCATCAAACAATGATATCGCATCCACAGAAGAAATAAACAACATATAACTGATAATATAACATGAGTTCACATAATGATATCCGCATCAACAAAAGAGATCAACAACACATAACTGATAATATAACATGAGTTCACATAATGATATCCGCATCAACAAAAGAGATCAACAACACATAACTGATAATATAAACTAACAGATAACAAAATCCAAAAAACAGAACAGCTAAGATAGTATCATATGCTCCATATTAACCCCCACGAAGAAAACGGTTACGCAGCCACTTGACGTTCTGGGAATCTGGAAGGCACAGAAAAGTCTCTCTATGACTTCTATCCATAAAATATGTGATGGCGAAGTCGTTGAAGTCTTCATCAGCTACCACTTCCGGGTACATGGCTAATTTGTCTAATGCTCGCTGAATGCTAAACTCAGAAGAAGCTTTCGGTGCTGGCTCTTGGATGCATCTGCTGATGGTCTTAGAAGACTCCGCCAAATCTACTAATACAGAGCTAACAGTTTTGTTTTTCCATTTCCTTCTTTTTTTCGATACTTCTGATGTACCATCATAAGAAGCAGGACCCTTGTTTACCTCAACGTCTACATGTTCACCATCTGACATCACTCGTTCATCAAAAGATTCTGGTGGATCATTGATGGTGTTGGGGGTACATGAATGATGTCCTGTCGCGACAACAGCACTGAACATCAGGGTGAGTTTCTCCTCTAACTCTGGATGGATGCCTGAATACCGAAATTTCTTGGCGACCGGGACTACCTGAAAAATTATACGTTTTAGTAAACCTGATCAAAAAAAAAAAAATTTAACGAAATTAATGACTTTAAAAAAGAATACCTTCAATCGTTCGTCCCACCACTCGTCGGAGGCGTTTATAGTTTTCCTTGACGTGTTCCAACCTAACCCGGTCTCACCGCGTTTCAACTCCATCCAGAGTTTCCATTCTTTCTTCAGATGATCCCATTTGTTTTTGAATTGGACCTTATCGTACTTCTTTTCCGTTGACTCTTCAAATTTCTTCATAATATTACTCCATCCCTCCTTATTAAAATGCGTCGTTGGTCTGTTCCCGAGTTCTATCTCCTTTATGCAAATATCGCAAAAGAGTATAACATCGGCATTATCACACATTGCGGCAACACCACCATCTTTTGGTTTACCCATCTTTATAAGGCAAATACAAACAACATCAAATACTTTATAAATGCAAAGCTAAACATGAACAACGATAGGTTTTTATTTTTATTTTCAACTTGCAATGAAAATAAAACTTGTTGCTAATGCACCACTAGATACAATGAAAACAGAGCTTATTCGTGGACGGGAAGCACTAGATACTTTATAAATGCAAAGCTAAACATAGCTTTTTGATTTTCAACATACACTCAAGTTTTATAAACACACACTCACACATATACACACACTCACAAATACACACACTCACACATACACTCAAGTTTTATAAACACACACTCACACATATACACACACTCACAAATACACACACTCACACATACACTCAAGTTTTATAAACACACACTCACACATATACACATACACACACATAAACACACTCACACGTACACACACGAACAAATACACACACACACATATATACACACACACAGAAATATAAACACACATACATATATATAAACACATAAACACACATACACACTCACACATAAACACACATAAACAATCATATACATACACTCAAGTTTTATGAACACACAATCACACATACACACACACAAACACATATACACACATATACACACACTCACACATACACACACTCTCACATACACACACATATACACACTCACACATACACACACATACAAATACACACACACACACATATACACACACTCACACATATACACACACTCACACATACACACACATATACACACTCACACATACACACACATACTCATATACACACACATACTCATATACACACACACACACATATATACACACACAAATATACACACACTCACACATACACACACATACATATATATACACACACACACATATATACACACACAAATATACACACACTCACACATACACACACATATACACACATACAAATACACACACATACTCATATACACACACACACACACATATATACACACACTCACACATACACACACATACAAATATACACACACACACACATATATACACACACAAATATGCACACACTCACACATACACACACATATACACACTCACACATACACACACATACAAATATATACACACACACATACTCATATATACACACACACAGAAATGTACAGACACATTCAACACTCACACACACACACACATATACAAGCACACACACATACATATATGATAAACAAGCAAAGTTAATAGGTCTATTTCACACAAGAACAATCACGCAAACACATATAGAAACCCGAAATTAGTCCAGCTTTGAGTCCAGCTCCGCTCGACAACAACCCTAATCGGGACTGGGTGGTGCATCGAGGAGGGCGGTGAAAGCTGGAGATGAGGGAAGAACTTACAAGCATCCTAAACCCTAAAGAAACCCGAAATTTGCATAGGATATGAAGGAAGAAGGAGTATACCTCAATGGAAGAGTTAACGGTGGGAGAGGCGGAGCGGTTCGTGGACGGGAAATGCTTCGGTGTGCGCCGGCCTTCTTCGTGGACGGGAAGCAGAAGAGATTCGCCGGCCGTCGGTAGCGATCCGCGAATGGCGTCGGTAGCGAGGACAGTGCAGCGCCGCCGTCGATCACTCCGCTCGTTACTCCGCTCGTTAGGTTATCGGGAGGAAGGAAACTGCGGCTGAACGTGGCTTTCCATCGCGGTTGGGCGTATATAGGAACTCACGGATGATAGTAACCGCCGTTTCTAAAATAAGTCGTGCCAAACGGCGCTTATTTGCAAAAGTGCGCTGCGTTGGAAACGCACCGGAGAGCATAAGCCGCGCCAAACGCCACCTTATTCTACTCTCAACTAGTTGTTCCTCCTTTTAGTTTTTCTTAATTTTTTGATCCAAATTTTACTCTTACATTTCTCTGATTTTTATTCTCCGATTTTTCTTAATGTTTTGATTCAGATTTTACTTAATGCATCTTTATAACTTGAATTTCAATTTTTTGTAATGCCTAAATATTTAATGGATACATTAATTTTGTTCTAATACGATATAGTGTTTACAAAAAAATATATATATATTTTTTAATTTTTGAATTGATTTGTATATAATAATTTTATATGCATATAACAATTTTTTATTTGTAATCATTTGTATATAATGAATGTTTGTATATAATCAAATCTGTCTATAAAAACGGTGCTAAATTATTTTCTTTTAGGTGATTGTTATCCGCACTGCAGTTTTGGTTATTCGCAAATATTTTTTTCCTAATTTTTCGTGCCTTTTGGAAATACGTCTTGTACATGCATTTTCAGGAAAAGTGTTCAACATCAAAGTTGTAGATCTCATCGAGATCTACAACTTTCGTGTTGAACACTTTTCCTGAAAATGCATGTACAAGACGAACTTTGGAAATACACTCAGATTTCGCGCCTTTTAGAAATACGTCTTGTACATGCATTTTCAGGAAAAGTGTTTAACACGAAAGTTGTAGATCTCGATGAGATCTACAACTTTGGTGTTGAACACTTTTCGTAAAAATGCATGTACAAGACGTATTTCTAAAAGGCGCGAAAAATTGAGAAAAAAAGTGCGGATAATCAAAACTGTAGTGCGGATAACACTCACCTTCTTTTATGAGACACCAGGTGGATTTGTTAAGAAAGCAGGGGTATTTCCCGGAAAGCTGTAACTGTTGAGACAGGTACTGCCAGGTGTCCATTTTCTTGGACAATTGGGCAACCGGTAGCTGGTCAAAAGCTGTCGCATATCCCTTGGCTGCGTCTACACTCCATTGGTGTGTCCGCTTTTATGAGTAATGCATGTGTACATTATTATATATATTTAGATATTTAAAAAGGTAATATTTTACTTAAACTAATGGCAGAATATAATACCATTGGGTACATCTCAGCCCTCCATTCGCTCTAATATTCACTCTTGATTTTCTCTTTTAACTTTAATTTGAACTATTGTCTCCCCAATTGAAGTAAGGTCCCCTCCTGGTCTGTACGGTTAGGATGGCCTTATGCTAAGGGCTTCCAAAGAAGGCCACTTTGATGAAGAAAGGCACGTTGTCACTCCTATTCATGTAACTTTTGAAATTTACGGGGCTGTCCCTTGTTAATTGCAGGATCCGATCACGAATAAGAAAGATTGGGATTGACGACGGATCGAGGTATTTATACTCGCTAGTGTTAATGTTGTCAAATTGTCATGTCATTTATTTCGACGTGAATATTTAGGGTGCATGTGTTAGAACTAATATTCATGTGGACCAAATATGATAATTAAGCGAGTTACTGAATTGTCATTAACATCGACCAAAATTTAGGTGATCTAATTAATCGAGTCAAATACGTTTCATTTTTTATGAGCGGTTCAAATAATGTGCGGATACCAGACGTCGTTTACGTGTATACGATTGACTTAAATGTAAAACAATTGCATTAGGTTTTGTTATAAATAAGTTATGGTCTACGAGCCACAAGGTATCAAATCATTATCACTCTCATTCAGTTCTAGCATCCCATCGCTGGAGAGTGCCTAAGGAGGAAGAGGAGTCTTCTTCTTCGTCAGGACCTTGTAGACTTGGAAGATCCACGACCGCAATAATCAATTCTCATGGATTCAGGTATGCTTCCGCTCAAGTTTTCATCTCGATGTTTTCGACTAGAGTGAATCCGTCCCCGTTATGTATTTACCCCAATAAGTGGTGTCAAAGCAACTCTATGTCGTTTCACCGAGAATTTTTTATGTGATTCTCGGTTTTTTTCCTACTCTCTTGGCAGATTTTTGTGTTTTTTCCCCATTTTTATTTGTTGTAATCGCTCTGCTCCTACATCGGATTTCACGCCGCAACTGAGCGACTACACAACGGGGAATCACTGCGAAGGTGCTGCAAACGCCGACAGGATCTAGGGATGTTTTTGCGGCAATGACACCATCGGCGTCTCTTCGCCGGAGCAGCGCTCGGCCGCAGCCAGAAGGCTCCTGCTCGATCTGACAATATTTGTTTTGGGGCAGGCAGTTGGCATGCCAGTTTAGGCATTTTTTTAGGCCAAGTTTTTTTGGCGTTTTTTTGGCAGGTATAAATATGTGAATATATATATGCGGTTAATCCTGTGTGGACAGGTAGGCGTGCGTGCGTGCAGGCACCAATTAACAGACGTTCGATTAATCCAAATTAAATACATCATCCGATTAATCCTTAATCCATTCGCTGATCGGGCGATGACCTTTTACCTAGTGGCGGTCGGCGCCAGCAGGCTCACCGGCCACCAGCTGCCACTGGGTAAACAAAATTGCCATCGCCGGCAAATTTTTTTGCCCAACGAGGCAGCCAGCGGCTGCGGGCTCAACGAGCCGCGGCCGATGGCCGGCGAGCCCGCAGGCTGCCTCACTGGCTAAGTTTTTTACCCATCGGCGGCCTGCGACTGCGGGCTCGCCGGCTACCGGCCGCCCTAGATTCGTCGCCAAACACGGCAGCAAATCCAGGGCGGTTAGCGAGCCCGCAGCCGCCGGCAACCGCTGGGTAATCAACATGCACGCATAGCAGATCGCGATCCACTGCGATTGCTTAATCGGACGATTATTCTCTCCCTCTTGCACGCCCGCACAGTGAGATGCCCGCATTGGATACACATGAAAATATACTCAAAATTTATTACCAATAATATTCAAATCATTTTGGCAACAAATTTTGGATGTTTCTCCAGCATATGTGAGTTGTGTTAAAATTATTTAATGTCATAATTAATTTTTATTTTTGGGCAATTTTGATAATTCAATTTTTTTTTATTTAAATCAAATTTGAACTGTCTTTTTGAAGTCGATTTTCCAGCTCGGCAATCCGGATGGGGGCGACCTCCATCTCGGCATTGGTGTCCGGAGGTCGAGCTCCAGCTCGAAGATCTTCTTCTCCATTTCAATCTTAGCATCCTGCGATTAACAACAATAAAATTTTCAACAATAGCAAGCAAAGCACAAAAGGGACTTTGCAGAGGTTGCGCTGTTATGAAATTGGTCCTAGTCCGTAACACGTGTTGTCACGGACAACGCAACGGAAATGAGCGAACAATAGTAATAGCGCAATAATAAAAGAGCGAGAAACCAAGCACACAGACGACACAGATAATTTTACGTGGTTCGGAGAGAAGCTCCTACTCCACGGGGAGAGCACTGGGGAAGATCCACTAAAATGATAGGGAGTTTGATACAGAGTTACACTGAGATCATGAAGATCGGAGACGCGCCAAAATTCTGTCCGATCACTGTCTGGAGGCTATGCCGTCGCCTGCCGTCGTCGATTCCTGGAATCCTCCGCCTGAGATTTCCACCGCCGATGGGTCGACCTCCAAGGTCGTCGACTTCGCCGGAGCCACCTGCTCCCGAGCCGCCCGTCGGAATGATGGCCGGCCGCCGCCGCTTCTCCCTTCGAACGCCGCCGCCGCTGCCTTGGACAACCGCCGCCTCTGAACTCTCTCTTCCTCTCCTCTTCTCCTCTTCTCGGATCTGGTGTGTTTTAAACCCATGGGGGTCTCTCCTTTTATAGGCTAGAAGAGATGGCGGTTGTCATAACCACATGGAGGTTGTAGGTGGTCACATGGAGGTTGTAGGTGGCCACATGGAGGTTGTAGGTGGTCACATGGAGGTTGTAGGTGGCGGTTGGCAAGAGTGGTGAGGACCGGTCAAACTTGTTGAACAAACTGACTTTGACTGTGAGGTGGCATTTTACATTAACAATCTCCACCTTGACGCCTCACGCATGAAGTACTCCACCTTGAGTTTGGATCTTCTCCCTCCGAAATAACTACCCCCTCTCCCTGGGGTCACCCTAATCAACATGCACAAATATGAGCCAAGTCAAGGCAGTGCTTGAACTTGACTCCTGTCACTGGCTTGGTCAATATGTCTGCAACATTGTCCTCTGTGGGCACCTTCAGCAACAAAATCTCTCCACTTCCAACGAACTCCCTCAACTTGTGGTAGTGCACATCAATATGCTTTGTCCTTGCATGGTAGACCGGGTCTTTGGCAAGACAAATCGCACTCTGACTGTCACAGTGCACCTTCACCACTTCCTGAGTGATCCTGAGTTCTTTAGTGAGACCTTTAAGCCAGATGGCTTCCTTTGCGGCTTCCACTGCAGCAATGTACTCCGCTTCTGTCGTCGATAGAGCAACGATGTCCTGAAGAGTGGCTTTCCAACTGATGGGACCTCCACCTAGAAGAAAGATGTACCCGGAGATAGATCTTCTCCTATCGAGGTCACCGGCGTAGTCGGAATCAACGAAGCCCTCTAGAGCACCAACATCCTTGCTCCTTCTGAATAGTAGTCCGACGTCTGGAGTTCCCTTCAAGTATCGCAGAATCCACTTGACCGCTTCCCAGTGTTGTCGCCCTGGATTCCCCATGTATCTGCTGACCACGCTCACAGCCTGAGCGATATCTGGTCTGGTACAGATCATGGCGTACATCAAGCATCCTACCGCACTAGCGTACGGCACCCTGAGCATCTTTTGACGTTCCTCTTCTGAGTTTGGGCACTGCTGTGAAGATAATCTGAACTGTTGTCCCAGAGGAGTTGAAACTGCTTTCGACTCCGTCATACTGAACTTCTCCAGCACTTTCTTGATATAACCTGTTTGAGAAAGCCAAAGCATACCTCGTTTTCTGTCGCGCTTGATCTCCATCCCAAGGATCTTCTATGCGTGACCAAGATCTTTCATCTCGAACTCAGCATGTAGCGTCTGCTTCAGAACTTGAATCTCCCGAGCTGACTTGCAAGCAATCAGCATGTCGTCGACGTAGAGCATCAAGATCAGTATATCTCCATTTGCCAGAAATCTGTAGTAGACGCAGCTGTCGTACTGGCTCCTGCTGTAACCATGTGAGGTCATGAAGGTGTCAAACCTCTTGTTCCACATCCTTGGAGCCTGCTTCAAGCCGTAGAGAGATCTCTTCAGCTTGCACACCTTTTTCTCGTCACCGGGTCGAACGAACCCGTCAGGTTGCAGTATATAGATCTCTTCGTCTAGGCTGCCGTAAAGAAAAGCCGTCTTCACATCCATCTGCTCCAGCTTCATGTCCCACATCGCTGCTATAGCAAGCAGCATCCGTATGGAACAATGCTTCACCACGGGTGAGAAGATTTCATCGAAATCAACACCTCTCTTCTGCGCGAACCCCTTTGCAACGAATCTGGCCTTGTACCTCCACTGTTCCTCGCCTGATGTAGACTCCTTCTTCCTGAACACCCACTTGGAGCTTATTGTCTTAGCTCCTTTGGGTAGATTGACCAAGTCCCAAGTCTGGTTCTTCTGAAGTGAGTTCATCTCTTCCACCATAGCAGCTTTCCACTGAGAACAGTCTCTGCTCTCTACAGCTTCTCGGTAGGAACTGGGATCTGAGGAGATAACCTGAAAAGCATATGCCACAGTGTCTAGTAGCCTGAGAGGTAGTCTAACCTCTCTCCTCGCCTTTCCTCTAGCAATCGTGTATGGTTCTGCATCAGTAGGTTGTGCAACATCTGTATCCTCCGAGTCGGAGGAATCATCATGGTCGTCAACTTTGTCACTTTCTTCCAGCTCCACCTGCACTGGTGAGACTGGAGTCCTTTCTGCTTCTCTGGTATGAGACTGAGACTTCTTCAGCATAGAAGCCTCATCGAAGATGACGTCGCGCTTCACCTCCACCTTCTTGGTTTCAGGATTCCACAGCTTGAACCCTTTTGTGCCGGCCTTCTGGCCGAGATAGATGCACCTTCTGGACTTAGCATCCAGCTTTGTCCTCTCCGAATCCTGCATCAGTGTGTACACAGGACAACCAAAAATGTGAATATCAGAGTAACCAACGGAAGTACCTGACCAAACCTCCTGTGGAGACTTTAGATCTAGTGACATTGATGGAGATCGATTCACTAGATAGCAAGCCGTATTGATCGCTTCGGCCCAGAAAGACTTCGGAAGATCTGCAAATAGTCGCATGCACCGAGCTCTCTCCAACAAGGTTCTGTTCATCCTTTCTGCGACGCCGTTCTGCTGCGGTGTACCAGGAATGGTGAGATGACGAGTGATTCCCTCTTGATTGCAGTAGTTCTGAAACTCCGTTGAGGTGTACTCGCCGCCATTATCAGATCTGAGGTATTTCACCTTCTTCCCAGTCTGCTTCTCCACTTTGGTCTTCCAGATTTTGAATTTCTCGAACACCTCAGACTTGTGCTTGAGAAAATAGATCCATACCTTCCTTGAGAAATCATCGATGAAGGTCACGAAGTATCTGGCTTCTCCAAGTGATGGCTCTGGGGCTGGCCCCCAAACGTCTGAGTGTATGTACTCCAGTACTTGCTTGCTGCGCTTGCTTGACGTCACGAACTTTACTTTGCACTGCTTCCCGAGAACGCACGTCTCGCAGAAATATAGCTTGTACGTCTTGATCTCTTTCAGTAGACCTTTCTTGTGCAGCTCCAACAATCCTCTCTCGCTCATGTGGCCAAGCCTGGCATGCCACAATAGAGAGGAGTCTTCGTCTGGTGTCGTAGAGACTGCTGCGTCGCCAGTAATGGTGGAGCCGATGAGCCTATAGAGGGTACCACAGCGCTCTCCTTTCATGACCACCAGAGCTCCCTTCTTGACTTTCAAATAGCCGCCATCACCGGTGTAGGAGTAGCCGGCCGCCTCCAGAGTACCTAAAGAAATCAGACTTTTTCTTAAATCTGGTACGTACCTGACATCGGTGAGTGTTCTGACTATTCCATCGAACATCTTGATTCTGATGCTGCCAATCCCCATTGTTCTGCACTCTGAGTTGTTCCCCATCAGAACACGTCCTTCATCATGTTGCCTGAAGCTATGGAACCATTCTTTGTTCGGGCACATGTGATAGGTGCATCCAGTGTCCATGATCCAGGAGTCGCAAGAGTCAATAGTGGAGCGTACATGAAGTACATCTGCTTCACTCTCTGGGTCTGATGCCACGGCCGCCTGCTGTGGCTCTTGACGCTTCTCCTTAAGCTTTTTCTTTGGACAATTATTTTTCCAGTGCCCTTCTTTTTTGCAGTAGTGACACTTGTTGTTCTGGGTCTTGGACTTGGATCTGAATCGATTTGCTTTCTTCCCTCTGTCCCTTGATCTGCCTCTAGCCGGCTCGCTGCTTTTCACAAACAGTCCTTCGCTGGTGCTGGAGCCAGATTTGCTCCTAGTTTCATTTGAGAGCAAAGTTGTCATCACCTCCTCCATCTTCAGAGTATCTTTGCCGTAAAGAATTGTGGTGACCAGATGATCAAATGACTTCGGTAGAGAAGACAGCAACAGAAGAGCCTGGTCTTCTTCTTCGACTTTTATCTCCATACTTCGCAACTGTGAAGTGAGCTTGTTGAACACGTTCATATGCTCCAACAACTGAGTACTCTCTGACATCCTCAAACTGTACAACTGCTTCTTGACGTAGAGTTTGTTCGTGAGTGACTTGGACATGTAAAGCTCCTCCAGTTTCTTCCACAGATCTGCTGCAGTCTCAGCATCGACTACATTGTACATGACTTCGTCCGCTAGGCATAACTGGATTGTGCTGATGGCCTTCAGATCCAACTCCTCCCATTCATCATCCTTCTTCCCGGATTTCTCCTTGCCGAGAAGCGCCTTATGGAGATTTTGCTGAACGAGAACTGCTTTGATCCTTTTCTGCCATAAACCAAAATCGATTTTTCCGTCGTACTTTGGAATCTCGAATTTTACCGCCATTGCTATTGCTCACGGAGGTCCAAGGTTGGAACCTGCCTCTGATACCAATTGTTATGAAATTGGTCCTAGTCCGTAACACGTGTTGTCACGGACAACGCAACGGAAATGAGCGAACAATAGTAATAGCGCAATAATAAAAGAGCGAGAAACCAAGCACACAGACGACACAGATATTTTTACGTGGTTCGGAGAGAAGCTCCTACTCCACGGGGAGAGCACTGGGGAAGATCCACTAAAATGATAGGGAGTTTGATACAGAGTTACACTGAGATCATGAAGATCGGAGACGCGCCAAAATTCTGTCCGATCACTGTCTGGAGGCTATGCCGCCGCCTGCCGTCGTCGATTCCTGGAATCCTCCGCCTGAGATTTCCACCGCCGATGGGTCGACCTCCAAGGTCGTCGACTTCGCCGGAGCCACCTGCTCCCGAGCCGCCCGTCGGAATGATGGCCGGCCGCCGCCGCTTCTCCCTTCGAACGCCGCCGCCGCTGCCTTGGACAACCGCCGCCTCTGAACTCTCTCTTCCTCTCCTCTTCTCGGATCTGGTGTGTTTTAAACCCATGGGGGTCTCTCCTTTTATAGGCTAGAAGAGATGGTGGTTGTCATAACCACATGGAGGTTGTAGGTGGTCACATGGAGGTTGTAGGTGGCCACATGGAGGTTGTAGGTGGTCACATGGAGGTTGTAGGTGGCGGTTGGCAAGAGTGGTGAGGACCGGTCAAACTTGTTGAACAAACTGACTTTGACTGTGAGGTGGCATTTTACATTAACATTGCGCATCCAAGCTTAGGTTACCTCAAGGACTTTGCAATATGTGTCCTTGAAGCCCAGTTCGATCGTCTTCTTCGACACAATCTTCAGTCGCTCCTACAACTCGAGTTTTCTCCTCACCATGTAATGGTCGAGTTCGGTAGCTCGCAGGAGCGAGCGAGCAGTTTGGTGGGTGAGGTCTTGCGCGTTGATAACCTGCAGCCACTTGGCGCCAGCTCGCCCGTAGAGAGCGAAGGTGACATCATACGCCTCGCCCTTATCCTCTCAGTCTTTAGACTAGGCCGACAGGTTGGTGCTCAATGTCACCTTGTACTCGCCCTCCACCCAGGACACAAGAGGGCAACCGAAGGCGTCCTTACCGTTGGCCCGAGATTGTAGTTCGGGTGGAAGTAGGGTGCGCCGACGTCCACCAGCGACTCCTCTCCAAAGATCTCGCTATAGACCTTCACATGTTTCTTCATGTGCTCAGGGGACTTGGCTTTCCCCTTTTCTTTGTCTGACCTCCTCTGCGAGGAGACTTCCTTATCGCCAGTTAGCAACCGACCTTTGGAGCTCGTCGGCAGGTCAGCCAGAGGAGTCAATATCTCCTCAACGTCGACAGGTGGGTTCACCGAGCTCTGGCGCAAGGGTGTGGTCTCCTTCGCCAGGGGTAGAGGTTCTCGTGGCAGAGTGCGGGTAGCTGCAAAGAGACAAGACCATTAATCGCGGCGATCAAATAGTCGGAATCAACGCCAAAAGCAGCGAGTTTGGAAGAAGCTCGCTTAGATATTCATCTTCGCACGGGAAGACCTTGTCAAGCTCATTGACGTTTAGTCGCCAGTAGATGACATTGAACCTTCGGCCTCGGAAGGCCTCAACCAGTTCCTCGCGCGGCCCCTCCAAGATGAGCAGCAGGAAGGCGACCTCCGCTGGCTGATACGGTCAGCGCGGGACCCCTTCGAAGTCCCCGGTGATGACGACTAGGTACTCGCCCTAGCGGCACGGTGGACCATGTTCGTTGTGTCGACAAGAGTGCAGACGTGGCTGCTGAAGAATATAATGCCCTCGTTGGTCGCTGCGAAGACAAATATCTTCTGGAATACCGAAAGATTGACGATCTTCTCTGAACGCAAGAAGCAGAGGAAGCCGATGATCATCGTCACCCCGTTTGGATTGATCTGGGTCAGGTCTATGCCAAAGTACTCGAGGATCTGACAATACTCCGGCCATAGAGGAAGTCGCATGCCGACTTTGAAATGGCGAAGTGGGAGGATGAGCTCGCCTTCTGGAGCAGAGTTAAGTCGCTCGGCTCGGGCGAGAAGCCTGACCGAGTATCCTTCAGGCAGGAGCCTTTTCTTGAAGTCCTTTAGATCCCGCTCGGCAGCAAAAGTCATTGTTGATTATTGAATACTCGACTGAGTATTAGATAATATATAAACATATTAAAAATAAAGTTTTAATTCACTTTTCTACATTGCATGTATAATACTGTTGTGGGTCACCCAGTTTTTTTCCGGTCCGGAGAATCGGACCGTCTTAGCTCGGAATTGAACCAAACGTACATATAGTCGAAGGAAAAAAACAGCAAATGAAAAAAATGCTCTTTTGACGTAGAAAACCAGAAAAGGGTGAAAAACCATGTAGTTGGATCTTTGTCAGTCCAAAATCAATTATTTTGTTGAGGTTTATAAGAGTTAAGATAATTTCTCGGGGGGGTGACAGGTCGCCTCTCAGTTACAAGTGCTGAATATGAAAACAATTGAGAAAAAAACCAAGTCCTTAAAGCTTGGATGGAAGTGCTCCGGTGGTAAAAATCTCTAAGTTCTCGGAGTCTCGATGGAAGCGCTCTGGTAGTGAAAATCTCTAAGTCCTCGGAGCCTCTTTGGAAGAGTTCATGTTGAGTCAGATCCTTGATGAAAGCGCTCCTTTAAAGAAGGAAAAGTCGTGTTCTTGAAGTCTCGAGACGTCTTAGTGCTAGAGATGGAGCGTAGAGAATTCCGAGCGGAGAAACGACTTAAGTCCCACGTTCTCGCCGGAAAATCTTGAAACTCTTTCTAGCCTCTGGAGTTGTTTGTCTTCAAATGAAGGCATGAGGGTCTTTTTATAGTTTTTTGAAGGGTTAGACTGGTAATTGCATCGGGACGGAATTTGTGCTGGAGCCTGGATCACTAATTTTAGCAAAACGAAAAAAGTGCCCCCCCCCCCCCCCGGGCAGCCCAGACAGGTTGCTCCGCGGTGACGGCAGCCGTCAGCACGAGGGGGGGGGGGGGGGACGGGGGGCGCGTGCACCTGTATGCGTGTCCTTGCTCGGTTCTGCCCCTTCTTTTGGAGTGATTTTTGGTCCCCTCGAGCATGCGCGACTTGTTTGTACGGCCCGCCGGATCGGGTCATACTACTTGTGCGTTTTGATCAAATTCCTACCGTTTGACTCAACAAGCTTTTGGGGGATCCCATCAAATACATTAGCCTTTTGTACTGTATTTGAAAGAATACATGTACTGTGAGCACTCAAGAACTCCATTGGTGCTTGGAATATGACAACATCTGTACTCTATTCACAACATTGGAATGAATTAAGTTGCACAATGTTTGTATTATATTGAAGACATAGCATTTCAAGAGTTCACTGGACACCATGAGCTTCATTCGATGATCATAAACTTTGTGTGTTTATTCGTTACATGCTTTTGATGTGCCAAGAATTTGTTATCGTTGTCGGGTATTTGATCCGGATCTGATTCCCATTTTATTTAGGTCTCTTCAAAAAACCGTCTGGAGCATCCCGACAACAGAGTCGCCTCCCACTTCGTTCGCGAGAAGTGTTGCAAGGCAGATCCCGCCAACTCCCTCGATATCCGGCGTTCCTCTCTTGAGCAGCGACGACCACCTTCCCTTCTCATCATTCTCGTGGAGCACCCATGGCAGCCGTCGGCCTTTGAGGAGATAACCATCGGTCTTGGAAGGGGGTGTTACCACCGATCATGGAGGAGGCACAGTGGTGAGGGAATTTGTTCGGCGTCACATCGGAGACCTCCGACAACGGAGTTCAGAGCAGTTGTTGTGTCACGAGGGACTTGGCTAGGTGAGTGCTCGTGGAGGTGGAGATGCACGAGCTTGGTGTCGAAGGCGTGCGTTGTTGTGCAATCAGACCGAGTACCGCGGTAGCGCAACGAAATTAAATTGAGCAAAACAATCGCGCAAAATAAAATACGGAACGAGATTCTAGCATACACAGACGACACAAAAGATATACGTGGTTCGGAGTTGGTCTCCTACGTCCACGGGGAGAGCGCGCCAGAAAGATCCACTAAAACAGATGAGGTTACAAGATACAACAAGAGAAAACAGAAAACACTGTCTATCTTCCCCGCTGGAATCACCGCCTGCTGCCGCCGTCGCCGCGCCTGATTCCGTCGAACCTCTGGGGCCTACTGCAGGTGGCCGACCGGATGTCGCCTCGCCTGAGGTGACCGGATGCGCCGCAACCTTGCGCTCCAGATGCCGCCGCCTGCTGCCGCCGTTCGCCGGAAGAACTGCCTGAAAAGCTCCAACAGAACCTGTTGTCACACTTTTGTTTTGGCCTGGATTCACTCTCTGGATGCATAGCTACACCGCCCCCTCCTTCTCCATATATAATGCAAGGAGTAAAGGCCTCCCATAAAAAACCTTCCCAGCTTGGCCATGGCAGTTACGGGAAGAAGGGAAACAAATGGGAAGAGGCCAGCTGGATCCCCCTAATTCCTCCCCAAAATTTAGCCTCTGCACCTAATCAAGATTAGCACATAAATGGCAAAGGAAACCTCCCTAGGATCGATGACGTGGCGCGATCCTAGCGGTCCGGGGTTGGGATGAGGTGTCATAATCCTAACAATCTCCACCTTGACGCCTCACGCCACAAACGAACTCCACCTCGAAGCCTAACAAACGTATCTGTACCTCCAACCTGGATCTCCCCTACTGGCGACTACAAGCCCCCCTCCCTGGGGCCTGACCGCGATCAACGCGCATCAGAATGAGTAAGGTCAAGACCGCTCTTGAACTTGACTTCAGTCACTGGACTTCCTCGCAAGTCCGTACTAATATCCCTCCAGGATATCTCCCGCAACTCCATGCCTCCACCTCTACCGAACTCCTTCAACTCCCGGTGGCGCACCCCGACGTGCTTCGCCCTTGCCCTATAGACCGAGTCTTTTGCAAGACGACTCGCACTCAACCTCTCACTGTGCGACTCCACCTTCTCCTGAGTGATCATGAGTTCCTTGGTGGGATCCTTGAGCCGGATGGCTCCCTTTACGGTGTCTGGGCTCTCCTGAGATGACTCTCCGCCCACGGATGCGAAAAATTTACCTCCATCAAGGTCCTCTCTCTGCGCACACGCCCTCGCCACGAAACCTGCCCTGCTCCTCTGCCGGTCCTTCCTAGCTTTTTGCTAAGAGCGGATCCTGCTCTCTATAGCTCTATCGAAAGAACCGTGATCTAGGGAGATCGCATGAAATGCATATGTTACTGTGCCCTGTAGCTCGAGAGACGGTTTGACCTTTCTCCTCGCATCTCCCCTAGTAGTCGTGGTGCCAATCAGTCTATAGAGCGACCCGAAACGGTCTCCTCTCAAGACTGTCTGCGCGCCTCTTCTGACCTCCAAATATCCGCTGTTACTGGTAAAAGAATACCCGGCGGTCTCCAGAGTGCCTAACGAAATCAAACTCTTCCTCAAATCGGGCACATACCGAACGTCGGTGAGGGTCCTAACCACTCCGTCAAACATCCTGATCCTGATTTTACCGACTCCCAATATCTCGCACTCTGAAACGTTCCCCATCCGAACTCGACCACCCTCATATTGCCTAAAGCTGGAGAACCACTCTCTTTTCGGGCACATGTGGAACGTGCATCCTGTATCCAAGATCCAGGAGCCTGTGGTCTCAATGTTGGGTGCAGCATGAAGAGCGTCGGCATCTCTCTCATCCTCAGATGCCACCGCAGCCAAATCTGGCTCATGCGCCTGCTCCTTGAGCTTCAGCTTTGGACACTTGTCCTTCCAGTGCCCTTCCTCTTTACAGTAGTGACATGTGTTCCTGCCTACGTACTTTTCCCTAGGTCGTTTTCTCGCTTTCCTTTCCCTCTCGATCTACCACTCAATGTGTCCTTGCTCTTCACGAATAAGCCTTCGTCGGCCCTAGGGCCCGACTTGCTCCTTGTTTCATTCGAGAGCAACGTCGTCATCACTTCTTCCATCTTCAGGGTATCCTTTCCGTAGAGGATAGTGGTGACCAGCTGATCGAAGGACCTCGGCAATGAAGACAATAGGAGCAGAGCCTGGTCTTCCTCCTCGACCTTAACCTCCATACTCCGCAACTGTGAGACGAGCTTGTTGAACACGTTCATGTGATCTAGCAGTTGCGAGCCCTCCGACATTCTCAGGCTGTATAGCTGCTTCTTCACATACAGCTTATTTGTCAGTGACTTGGACATATATAGCTCCTCGAGCTTCTTCCACAAGTCCGTCGTCGTCTCAGCATCCACCACGTTGTACATCACCTCATCGGCCAAACACAGCTGAATCGTGCTGATGGCCTTCAGATCGAGCTCCTCCCATTCGTCGTCCTTCTTCCCGGACTTCTCCTTGCCGAGGAGAGCCTTGTGAAGACCTTGCTGGACGAGAACGGCCTTTATGCGCTTCTGCCAAAGGCCAAAATCAATCTTGCCGTCGTACCTAGAAATCTCGAATTTTGCCGACATTGTCTTGCTCGCAGAGCTACTGGGCGATCAAGATGATATTCGCGGAGCCGATCTGGGGAGATAGGGAGCGGACCAATGTCGTCACCTACCGTTGACCCAGATCTAGAACCCGAACGTCCAGACGATCACCCCCGCGGAACCTGCCTCTGATACCAATTGTTGTGCAATCGGACCGAGTACCGCGATAGCGCAACGGAATTAAATTGAGCAAAACAATCGCGCAAAATAAAATACGGAACGAGATTCTAGCATACACAGACGACACAAAAGATATACATGGTTCGGAGTTGGGCTCCTACGTCCACGGGGAGAGCGCGTCAGAAAGATCCACTAAAACAGATGAGGTTACAAGATACAACAAGAGAAAACAGAAAACACTGTCTATCTTCTCCGCTGGAATCACCGCCTGCTGTCGCCGTCGCCGCGCCTGATTCCGTCGAACCTCTGGGGCCTACTGCAGGTGGCCGGCCGGATGTCGCCTCGCCTGATGTGACCGGATGCGCCGCAACCTTACGCGCCAGATGCCGCCGCCTGCTGCCGCCGTTCGCCGGAAGAACTGCCTGAAAAGCTCCAACAGAACTTGTTGTCACACTTTTGTTTTGGCCTGGATTCACTCTCTGGATGCATAGCTACACCGCCCCTCCTTCTCCATATATAATGCAAGGAGTAAATGCCTCCCACAAAAAACCTTCCCAGCTTGGCCATGACAGTTACGGGAAGAAGGGAAACAAATGGGAAGAGGCCAGCTGGATCCCCCTAATTCCTCCCTAAAATTCAGCCTCTGCACCTAATCAAGATTAGCACATAAATGGCAAAGGAAACCTCCCTAGGATCGATGACGTGGCGTGATCCTAACGGTCCGGGGTTGGGATGAGGTGTCATAATCCTAACAGTGCGTATGTGCAGTTAAGCTCGACAGTGTGTTCTCTCCGGTGGAGGCAAGGGTTGGACGTCGTATATAGGTGTCGAAGGTACTAGTGAACCTTGTGCATCCGCTAGGTGGATTGCAGTGCAGATCTCAGATTTTCGTCACGGATTTGTTCGTGTTCGGTGCATCCACGACATATTCGCTGGATGATCATTTCTTTCTCCTGATCTTGTATTTGTTTGCATTTATATTTCGTGATATATATATTTGCATGCGTTTTGACATATTTGCCTATCGTTATTATTGTTTTTGTTTTTATTTACTTGTAATTTTATAGCTGTGTCTGTTTGTATCAAATGTACAACAATCGTGAACATAGTCCATTATGCAACACCGCTTCACCTTGCTATAGTTTGGAATCAACGCATAATATTTGTTCTTAAGAAATACATGTTTATTTTGAGTATTAAGCAACATAAGGATGGTGAAGCTAGTTTGCCACATGGGTATCGTCCTACCCGTGTATTGTTATTGTGGCCTACATAGTGTTTTAGGGCCAAAACTTGAATCTGATGGTGAAACTTTCATGAAGACCGCGTGCCAAACATAGGCCGCAACAAAACAATGGTTGGGACTCTAGTCAGGCTCCGCTACAATATGACGGATTGCAGTCCAGATCTCGGATTTTTGCCGCGGATTTGTGGGTGTTCGGTGCATCCGCAGCCTATTCGTCGAACGATCATTTTTTTCTCCTGATATTGTATTTGCTTACATTTATATTTCGGGATATATATTTGCGTGGGTTTCGACATGTTTGTCAATCGTTATTATTGTTTTTGCTCTTATTTACCTGCAATTTTATAATTGAGCATGTTTGTATCAGGTGTACGACAATCGTGAACATGATCAATTACTCCGTTATGCAACACCGCTCCATCTTGCTATAGATTACTCCGTTATGCAACACCGCTCCATCTTGCTATAGTTTGGCATCAACGCATAATATTTGTTCTTAAGAAATAAATGTTTCTTTTGAGTATTAATCAACCTAAGGATGGTGAAGCCAGTTTGCCCGGCGAAGGTATCATCGAACTCGTGTGTTGTTATTGTGGCCTACGTAATGTTTTAGGGCCAAAACTTGAATCTGATGGTGAAACTTTCATGATGGCCACGTGCCAAACATAGGCCGCAACAAAACAATGGTTGGGGCTCCAATCAGGCTCCGCTACAACGTCGATTATGGTGGAAGAGAGAAACGAACAAACAACAATGGCGTGAAGATTCCAATGGAGGAATCTTCATTCCTACCGGGTTGTTCTGAGCTGGACACTCGAGCTCCGGCCACTTCTCCGCTGCTTCCCCGCAGATGAAGCTAGCATACACAAGCAATGAAATGAAGCCTAAGGCTTCATTTTACGGGACGGATACGTGCCGGTCGCGCGCACCTCTCCGCCCTACCGCCTCCGCGCAGTCCTAAATTGCGCATGATCGGATGGAGGGATTCTGCCCCGCCGTGAGATTTTCACGGAAATCAACCGTACCGCAGGATCTGCGATGACGGTGGTATGCTGCGGTGATTTTACAGAAGCCCCGCCACTCAGCCAAATTAATGCCTAAATATTTCAATTCCTCTGGCGGCCTCCCATCCAAATGGCGGTGACCTCACCGCACCATGGTATTTTTAAATACTTTGGAAGGATCTCTTACATCCTGCTTTAACTTTTCTGGTGCACGAGAATCTTCATTTCTCCACACCGCACCATTAAAATTGACCAAAAGAAGCTCCCAACCAATCATAGTTTTCTCTGTTAAAAATTATGTACGGTTAAAGGTCATTATTTCGCTCGATTAGGAAATTTTTAATAATTACCTCCATGCCACCGGCGGATCTATTTGTATTTTCAAATAATATCTTTTCTTTCAATACTTTATTTTTCACTATTGACAGGCACGGGCCTCCGGCCCTGGGGGCATTCGGCGAGGGTGCGACAATCGGCGGGGTGCGACATTCGGCGGGGTGTGACATTTGCCGGGACTTGACATTCACCGGTGATGCGACATTTGTCGTGAGGACGATATTTGTCGTGGGCGGCAACATTTGTCGTGAGCGGCGACATTTGTCGTGGGCGGTAACATTTGTCGTGGACAGCACCCGCCCTTATGGCCTCGCGCGACAGTACCCGACCGACGACGGCGGGCTCCACCCGCTCCCGGCGGGTTCCGCCCGCTCCCGGCGGGCTCCGCCTGCTCCGCAACATATACATATGAGTACTCAAAATGACCGTAAAAAAATATAATTCAAGAATATAATTTTTATTTTGTAAAACAAATTATATTTTAACGTTAAAACATTAATTTTTCCCTTGTCATTCATAGCTAGAGACAATAGGTTTAGCCAGTAGTCGTGCACGAAAAGACCCCGGTCCCGGTCCGGGACCGGTCCTGGGCAGGACCGGTCTTTTGGGGCACCGGTCCCGGACCGGTCCTGCCCAAACCGGTCCCGGTCCGGGACCGGTTTTCCCTCTTAAAACCGGGACCGGCTGGGACCGGAAAAACCGGTCCTAACCGGTCCTAACCGGTCCCAGACCGGGACCGGTTTTTAAAAAAAAATTATTTTTAAAAATAAAATTTTATTTTATTTTTAAGTTTTAATATTAATTAAAAAAAACTAAAAAACTTGTACATGTACACAAAATGTCAAAATCACAAATACAAAATTTTAAAATTGCAATTTGCAAAATAAATACAAATTTTTATTAAATATGGAATAAAATTACAAAATTAAAATATAATTACAAATGAAATACAAAATACAATTTATAATTAAAAATCCAAATACAAACATTTGCAATTTAAATTTGAAATCAAAAAACTAAATACAATTTGAAATCATTCTGCGACGCTCCCCAGATTTAAGTTAGTAAGCTCGTCTCCAACTTCAGACTCGCTATCTTCAATTGACGAGACGTGTTGTCTCCTCCTCAAAGCGTCCAAATGATCCTTGTAGCAAATGCAAATCTTCAAAGATTCTTCGGTCAAACGGCTCCTTCGCTCGTTCAGAATCCTGCCACTCAAAGAAAATGCAGACTCCGAAGCTACTGTACTAGCTTGGATGGTTAGTAAATCGCGGGCCATTAAGGCCAAAATAGGATAATTGTTAGATTTATTTTTCCACCAATTTAAAATGTCAAAATTTTCTATTTCGTGCGCGGTCATAAATTCTTGAAATTGTGTTTTGCTATATAAACCTAATTCGTTTAAAGTGCTCGAAGTTCGTTGTTTTTTCTTCGAAGCTAATTCTAAAAATTTATTTTTTAAAATATCTTTTGTTTGCGGGGCGGCGGATTTCTCGCGAGGTCGCAATCTATATATTTGATCGTAATAATTGTATAGATTAGTAAAATCGGAATTAAATTTTGTTACACTAACGTTGTGGTAATCATTAGAAGATTCGTTTAAATCTAAATTATTATTAATTTCTTCTATAAAATTTTCCACGCCGTCTACACTCATTAAAGGGTTTAACGCCGTCGCACAAGAAAACATAGGTGGCATATGCGTATAATATTTTAAAAATTTTGCCTCCATTAAAAAAATTAACGGACGCCACATTGGGTTAATTTTGTAAGTTTTAAATATTTCTGTAATTAATAAAAAATTTTCAATGACGAGCGAGCTTGTAGGATAGTAAACTCCTGATAAAACAGTTGTCGCCCTATAAAAACTCTCTAATAAATTAACGTAATCTTCGATTACAGCCCAATCTGACGCATTTAAATCGTGTGCTTCTTCTACGCTATTATAAAATTCGGTTAATAGTGATTTTTGTGACAAAGCCCGTTTTAACATTTTGTACGTGGAATTCCATCGTACGGGCATATCATAAGATGGACCCAAAAATTTTTTACCTTGTGCAATAACAAATTTTTTGAAATCTTGTTTTCTTCGTTTTGAACTATAAATAACACGTAACATAGTACGTATTTTAATAACGTAATCATTCATAAAATTTAAACTATCTTGCACAATTAAATTCAACACGTGACAAACGCAACGTGTATGAAAAAAAATACCATCTAACATAGGTTCTAGATCATTAATTAAATATTTAATAGCCATATTATTATTAGAGACGTTATCAAATGAAATACTTAAAATTTTATCTTTTATTTTGAAATCTCGAATACACTTAATAATCACCTGGTAAATTGCTTTACCGGTGTGCGGATATTCAAAATCTTCAAAACAAATAATACGTTTATTTAATTCCCAACTATCGGGATCGACCCAATGACAAGTTATGCAAATATAAGAAAGCCCGTCTACTAAACCGCTAGTCCAAACATCGCTCGTTAAACTAACTCGTCCCTTGAATGTTTTAAAAAAATTTTGTAAAAAAATTTTGGATTGCATGTAGGCGTGTAAAGCATCACGCCGAGTTGTAGTACGACTTACCTGTTGATATTTTGGTTGGAGTGCTTCGTGTATGTACGATGTCATTTCGTCGTTGTCGTAGTGGTTGAACGAGAGACCGTTTTTGATGACATTCTCCATTTGTCGCTCCTGTTGCCGAGCTTGGTCATACGTCCAAATCTGCCCGGTCGTTGAAATCTGAGCTTGGTTGGTCTCCGACGGAGCTTGTTTGGATAGACACGATTTGTTGTGTCGGGCGAGAGTTGTGTTGCTGCTGTTAGCCGCCATAAGCTTGCCGCAAAGTTTGCACTTCGCCTTAATTTCGCCGCTGATCCGCACCTTCTCGAAGTTATCCCATACCGCCGCTTTATGTCGGTGCTCGACAATCTCATGTCCGACGGACGCTGAGGAGGACGCCGGCATGGAGGAGGAGGAAGCCATTTGAATGAGTGAGAGAGGTGAGAGAGAGAGTGAGAGAGAGTGAAAGAGAGTGAAAGAGAGAGGGGGGGGGGGTTTATAGATTTTTTTAAAAAAAATCAAAAAATTTAAAAATATAAATATATATTATTAAATATTATTTTATAATATTATTAATAATATATATTAATATATTATATAATATTAATATATATTATTAATAATATATATATAAAAAAAAAAGAGCCAAACGGCTCTTTAGAAAGAGCCGTTAGGCTCTTGTTATGAGAGCCTAACGGCTCTCATTTAATGAGAGCCAACAATGAGAGCCGTTGGCTCTCATTAAATGAGAGCCGTTAGGCTCTCATAACAAGAGCCTAACGGCTCTTGTGTCCTGGGCGACCGGTCCCGACCGGTCCCGGACCGGGACCGGTAAAAGACCGGTCTTTTACCGGTCCCGGTCCGGGACCGGTTTTGGTCCCTAAAACAGAGACCGTCCGGGACCTGTGGACCGGTCCGGGACCAGACCGGTCCGGGACCAGACCGCTCCTATCCGGGACCGGTCTCTGACCGGTCCCGACCGGTCCGGTCCGGACCGGTCCGGTCCGGACCGGTCTTTTTGTGCATGCCTCCGTTTAGGGTATCTAATTTTTTTATTTTTTTATTTTAATATTGTAAAGTTGTGTAATTATCTAAAAGATATTGTCTTTATAATATAAAGTTTGGTATAATTATGTAATTATGAATACAACTATAAGGGCAATATAGGGACATCGGGCAATGTTTCACCAAAGAGTAGTTTTCCTATATTAGTAGAGATATGACATGTTTATTATGTATATTAGACTAATAACTTATTAGTGATAATGCAGGGTCCCTCGTGCGGTCAATAACAATATTCGGTCGTGAGTCGCGACAATACCTCGATCATGATAACGCCCGGACGTTATGATACTCTCCCCGCTCACAATCTCTCGTGCGCATGATTACAGTCTCAACTCTCAATTACATCGCAATCGGGCGATCGGGGGGCCGTAATAGCCCTCTGCAATCGGACGGTGGAGGCAAGGTCGGCTCACGATGGAGGTCGGAGGAGGCGCGTCGGCCGGCGGCCGGCCGGCCAAGGCCGCCCGACCGGAGGGGGTCGGCTGGCCGTGGCCGCCGGCCGCAAGGAGGCAGCCGCCCGAGGCAGCCGGCCGCAAAGGGGGCGGACGGCCTCGGGCGGCCGGCCGCGGCCCCTGGCCGCATGGGGGATGCCGGCACAGGGCGGCGGACTGAGGCCGCCGGCCGCAAAAAGGGGGCGGTCGGCTGCGGGAGGCCGGCCGTGGCCGCCGGCCGCGGCCGCCGGCCGCATGGGGAAGGGTGGGGGGGGCCGGCCATGGGTGGCCGGGCGCCGGGCGCCGCCCGCCCGTAAAGACGGCGGTGACGGCGGTTGCGATTTGCCGCATGGAGGTTGCGGGATCCGGTGCGCGGTGGTTGCTCGATCTCGCGTGCGGGAGTTTGGATCCGATGTGCGGTAGTTTGGATCCGCCGCGCAGTGGTTTGGATCCACCGCGCGGTAATGGGATCCGGCGTGCGGTGGTTTGGATCTGCCGCAAGGTAATGGGATCCGGCGTGCGGTAGTTAAGATAATCCTCTATAAATTAGGAGGTACCCATCATTTGCCCCCCAAAATTCCCACGTCTTGGAGCGAACAGAAAGCGCAGGAATTTTCTTCTTTGCGACGGGGCTTCGCGGCGATGGCCGGAACGGGTGCAAACACCGAGATGGGCGGCAATGGAGACAGTGCTAAGGTGAGACTCTCACTGAGGGAAAGGTCCGGGCACCGGCGACGCAGGTGGGGAGGAGGCCCCTCGCGCCACACGCACGTAGACGGTGCGTGCGGGCACGGGGTCCGACCCCCGCGCTGCGCGCGCGCACAGGGTTGGACCCGCGCGCGGAGCCCCCGCGCGGGGGGCGCGCGGGGCTGAACCCGCGCGCGGGGCGCGCACGTGGCTGAACCCGCGCGCGGGGCACACGGGGCTGAACCCTTGAGTCGCGGCAGGGGGATCGAGACAATCGTGCTACAGTTGCTCGCCGGACCCCAGGGGACGGATTCCAAATCGATCCTACATTTTTTAGGAGTTAGTGACATCGCAATCACATTATATAAATGTAAAGAGATGAGTTGTTTTGTTTTTTTCTTTAGCATGGTCATGTCATTGCATGATGACGGATTTCGAACCGCCAAGCGGGTCGCATGTCGATGGATCCCAGACCGCCTTGAGGAACAGACGATCCTGGCCTCAGGAGGGTCTGAGGGATGAGATGTCCTTCTGACGTATTTGCTGCATGACAAGAGTTAGTATGAAAGCAGAAAATGCAGTAAGCAGGATAGTTTGTGCACGAGGGTTTTCCTCGCGACTTTATAGTTGTCCTTAGGTGATTAGATATAGAGAAATATTTTCAGGAGGCGCGTTCGCCTCGGTTCTGGCTCTTCTCCAGAGCGGCCTTCTAGATGCGGTAGATGCTGGGTGCAGATAGCATGAGTGTGCCATGTCCTGGATGCCCCTGACGACCCCAACTCTAGCAGGCGTGACAATTTTCATCGCGAGGTGCGGGATTGACGGAACTGCATGGAAAGCTGTCTGGAGGGGGCGGCCAAAGATCGCATTATAGGGCGATTCTGTATCGACTGCCACAAACTGTATGTCGTGCGTAACCTGCCTTGGAAATTCTCCTAGTGTCACCAGAAGGGTGAGGGTGCCTGCTACGGACACGGGTGCCCCGTTGAAGCCGTAAATGGGGCCTGATGCTGGACGAAGATTCTGTCTTTGGATTCCCATACTGGTTAACGCAGTCATGAATATAACATTTACCGAGCTGCCGTTATCCACCAGAATTTGCTTTACGTGGAAGATGGGGTGCCAATTTCTGCTATAATAACTAGCGGGTCCTGGTGCGGTGTGTGGAGGCCCTGGAGGTCCTCCTCGCCGAAGCTAATGGTAGGAATGATTCCAGCCGCCTTGTCTTCCTGGGGAGCGGCGATGGAGTTGACCGCTGGAAAGGTAAAGCCGGAGATGACTTCCACAATCCCGACGACCTGCCCGCCCCGTGCGCTTCTTGACGTACAGGTGGCGGTTCCCTTCGCGCAGGCGCGCCTCCGCGCTGCTCTTGCGCATATCCTTGCACAAAACGTCCGAGCATCCCCTACCGAACAAGACACTCTATCTCATCTTTCAACTTCACACACTCTTCAGTAGTGTGCCCGGTTCCTCGATGGAAGTCGCAGTACTTTGATGGATCAGCCCTTGGGTTGGGCGGGAGCGCCCTTAGCCTCTGGAGCGCTGGATAGTCCTGAATGGCATATAGGACGTTGGCGCGAGTGGTGTTGAGAGGGGTGTAAGTTCGGGGAGGCCCGTAATCCTGGCCTCTCTGGGGCTCCTGATTGCGATGCTCGTTGCGACGATTCTCGTCGCGCCTCTCTGTTCGTCTTCCGGAGGGTTGCTCCTGCTGCTTCTGCCTCTTTTGGCCTCCTTCAAACTATCGACGGTGGGCCTCAATGGCCTCGTTCGCGGCTATCTGAGCTTCCACTCGGTGAACCAGATCTGCATAACTGGGGACAGTATCCCGCATTAGAGCGGAGTAGAATCCGCATGGTCGGAGTCCCCCGAGGAAGACCCCTCGAAGGAGCTCAGGGTCTACCCTGGGGATCTGTCTCGCTTCCGCAGTAAATCGGCGGAAAAACTCTTTTAAGGTCTCAGTTTCATTCTGCCGGATGTCGGAGAGGTGGGATGGATCCTTTGCGATCCTGCGGTTGGCCATGAACTGATCAAGGAATTGTTGGCTCAGCTGGGGAAAGTTTTTGATGGACCCCTCTCGGAAGGAATGGAACCAAGTGCGGGCCTGCCCTTTGAGGGTGGTAGGGAAGACCTGACAAAGCAGTTGATCGAGCGCGTTGTAGAGGTGGAGGATCATGTAGAAGTGGTTGATGTGCTCCAAAGGATCGTCCACTCCGTCGTATGTCTCAACGTGGGGGATCATGAATCCTTGAGGGACGGGATAGGCCAGTACCTCAGGAGCCAAGGGTGATGTCCCCCGAGCGAGGTGTCGCGCAGCCATTGTTCGTCGGCCGACGGGTCCAAATTCCTCTTCGAACATTTCGCGGAATGCTTCCCGAGTCATTCCTGCGCCTGGCTCTGCTGGGGCCTGTTGCTGCTGATTGCTGCGGAGGGGGCGATTCTTGTCGCCCTGACGTGGCGAACGGGATGCTCAGTGCTGTCGTGCCTCGACGACTCGGATTTTTGTTCAACGACCCTCTAGCCTTCTGTTGGTGGTACTGGTAGATTCTCTGGAGTTGGGGCCCCTGCGGGCACGTGGGTGCCTGCGAGTCGCCTTAAGAGGGCGAGCATCTCGACCCAAATGTCTGGTGGTGGCGCCGCATTTTCGGGCGGTGCTGCACCAGGCGCTGTGTCGACCTCTTGCGGTGGCGCATTTGCTAGAGACTGTGACGCGGCTTGATCCTCCTGTTGACGCCGGATCGACCCCCTAGTTGTTCGGGTGCTCTTTCCGGCCATTCTGTCACGCTCTGACAAACTTCTGAGTCTTCTCACGCTTGCTGGGAATGATTTCCCACAGACAGCGCCAAACTGTTGCAGTTCGCTCAATGCCCTCGGTAGACCGGTTCCGGATCGGTCCGTCTTAGCCCCGGGCGATCGAGTACGCACACAGTCAAAGTAGAAAACGAGAGATTGTACACACACAACTTTAGCGTGGAAAACCCCGAAAAGGGGAAAAAACCACGTGGCCGGGTCTGTGCCAGCCAAGATCCACTATTTGTCTCTGTTATAGTGTTATTGCAGAGAGAATGCGAGGGCGACAGGCCGCGCCTCATTACAAATATTGAGGGGGGGGGGGGGGGTTGAGAGAGTTCTCCTTGGGCGACATGCCACCGCTTAAGAGTTCGTACACTCTGACGTGCGTCTTTCTTGAGCGTTTGCTCCTCAGGCTTGCGCTCCGTAAGATGCCTGCACTTTATCCCTCAGAGTGAGGAGGATCTCCTTAGTCGGCTCTTCACTCTTTATTCTTTGGGCGACACTTAGAGAAGAACCCGCCAGATTAGTGAGTGAAAGAGTAGGAGAGGAGGAGCGTAGAGAGAGAAGCTCTGGGGAGAAGCAGAAATGAAGAGAGAGAGAGAGAGAGAGAACGAAGGAGAAAATGAAGGAGGATCCCCTCAAATGAACTATCAGGGGTGCTTATATAGGATTTCCGAGGTGGCTAGGTTTGTTACGGTGGTTAATCATGGATCGGAGGGTCGTGATCATTCGTGGCGATCGGAGGGCCGTAATTGCCCGCCGCGATCAGACGGTGGAGGGAAGGCCGACCCACGATGGTGGTCGGAGGAGGCGCGCCGGCAGACGGCTGCCCGAGGGAGGGGGCGGCCGACCGCGGGGGGCCGGTCCTGGGCGGCCGGCCAAGGCCGCCCGACCGGAGGGGGCCGGCCGGCCGCGAGGAGGCGGTCGGCCACGATTTGACGGCCGCGGCCGCCGACTGCGAGGGGGCGGACGGTCGCGGCCGCCGGCCTCAAGGAGGCCGCCGGCCGCAAGGAGGCCGCCGGCCGCAAGGAGGCGGCCGGCCGGCCGCAAGGAGGCCGCCGGCCGCAAGGAGGTCGCCGGCCGCAAAGGGGGCGGCCGGCCTCGGGCGGCCGTCCGCGACGGCCGGCCGCATGGGGCCGGCCGGCCCCGGGCGGCCGGCCGAGGCCGCCGGCCGCAAAAAGGGGGGCGGTCGGCCTAGGCCGCCGACCGACGCCGACCGCGAAAAGGGGGGCTGTCAGCCGAGGCCGCCGACTGCGAAAAGGGGGGCGGCCTGCCGCAGAAGGCCGGCCGCAAGGGGGGGGGGGCGGCCGGCCGGCCATGGGTGGCCGGGCGCCCGCCCGTAAAGACGGCGGCGGCGGCGGTTGCGATTTGCGGCGTGGCGGTTGCGGGATCCGGCGCGCGGTGGTTGCTCGATCTGGCGTGCGGGAGTTGGGATCCGATGTGCGGTAGTTTGGATCCGCCGCGCGGTGGTTTGGATTTGGCACGCGGTAATGGGATCTGACGCGCGATAATGAGATCCGGCGCGCGGTATTTAAGATAATCTTCTATACATTAGGGGTACCCATCACTCACCATCACATATTTCACATCATTAAGAAATATCTTTATATATTTTTAAGTTATTCAGTTATTAAGAAATATACACATATTAGTGACGGACGAGAAAAATCTATTCAGTTATTCACACCGGGCAAAATACAAAATTATTTAAAAAATAAATTGATAATTATGATAAAAATATTTTTTTATTACATTAATATCACACAAAATATGTCTATATGACTATATTACATGAATAACACTCCCTTGAGATTCCCAAGTCGAACAGGCAAACTCTGATCATATTCGCATAATCCCGACCAGACCGATCATGACCATCGAAGCTGCAAGCTCTGAAAGCCCTTGCACTCGGTCGGGCCGCACAAGCGCGCCCCGCCGACGCGCACAGAGGCTGTGCAGGGACGTGCGCCCTTGCACCCCTGCGCGGTCGCACCCCTGGCCGCGAGCCGTGCGGCCGCACACCGCGCGCTGGCGGCCTCCGTCGCTTCCGGTCGCCGCTGCCTCCAGGCACCTTGCTCGGGCCACCCGAACTGCCCGGGGGGGGGGGGGGGCACTCCCGTCATTTCGATAAATTTGGCAATCCAGGTGATTAAAACGGAACGACGTCATTCGCCAGCACAAATCACTCCCCGACGCAATTACCACTCCGACCCTCCAGAAAGCTATAAATAGGGTCGCATGCCTTCATTTAAAGTCAAGCAACTCCTGAGGCAGGAGAAAGCTCTGAGATTTTCCGACGAGATCGTGGACTTAGGCCGATTCTCAGCTCACGAATTCTCTTCGCTTTCCTTTGCGCTAAAGCTTTCAGCAAGCTCCAAGACCCATCAACCGCCTCCGCGAGAGCGCTCCCATTAAGGCTCCACATAAACGAGAGCGCTCCCTCCAGAAATTCTGAAGACTTAGAGAATTTTCCTGCCAGAATGCCCCTTCCAAGGTTCCGTGAAGTTAGTGTTACTCCAAGGCCGGAGCGCTTCGATCGAGGCTTCAAGGACATAGCTGTTTTTCCCTCATTTCCTGCACTTCTTCCTTGTAACGGAGTAGCGGTCTGTCGCCCTCCGAGATCAAACCAACTTTTATAAAACTCTGAGAAGTTAGTGAATTTTGGCCCAACACAGATCCAGCCACGCAGTTTTTTACTCTTTCTGAGTTTTCACGTCAAAAACGTACATTGTCATTTGCTGCGGTTTACTTTGACTGTTTGCTCGCCCGATCTGACTCTACACTAAGATCCGATTTCTCCAGACAGGAAAAAAATCGGACGACCCACAACAATACCTATGGACTTATTTATATAAAAAAATTTAAACAACAAACTTGTTTATATAAAAAAAATCAAGAACATCACAACAAATTAATTTATAAAAAAAATTATATAATAGCATAAGTGCATAACAATAAACTTATTTATAAAGTAAAAAAATGTTGTTGAAAGTACTAATGGAGCCCAATACCACACAATTAAATGTTACACTCTACCAATTGAGGGAAGAAAATCATTTTCTTTTCAATGCTACAACATATTTATTAATTGGTAACTTATCTGACATAATAAATCACATCAAAATGAAAAATATTATTATTATTAAAATTCAGTGTGGACGGCCGCCTACATTAGGCCCCATGTGAGTCCGCCAATGCGCCCACACCATGTGTGCACTATATCCTTATATATTATATACCTCATATAAAACTACAACTCTTGGCTCACCAAAATTGCTAAATGGGTCATTGTACACTTATTGCTTTAGGCTTTGTTTGGCTCCACGTTTTTGGAGTGGTGTAATGATAATGAAAACACTAGCGGACAGCTTAATTTACGCGTTTACGGGTCGTGAAAAAAAATGGTACTTTTGAAAAGGAAAAAAATTCACTCATTTTAGTGCCTAAACTTTGGAACTCTTTATTACAATCTCAAATGCCACACATTCAACACTGCTAGAGGCATTGCCTTATGCAGTTGTAAATGAGATGGTCATGAACTGTCATCCATGAATGTCCGATCTCATCTAAAAAAATTGATGCATTTTATGTTCAAAATTAAGCAGCGTCAAACAAAGCCTAGGGCTTCGTATGGAGCTGTGGTGACGGTTGTCAACGTGATTGTTCGTGACCAGGGGCGGATCCAGGAAATTTGGCTAGGGGGGCCCAATCAAAAGGCGAAGAATTTTTTTTATGATCAACGTCTATACCAAAATTTGCACATGTAGAAATATCACAATTGAGTCATAAAAAAAATTTATTTCTTATTATAACTTATCTATTTAGAGAAATCTGAGCTCAGTCTTTTATCAGTTTTTAGAATAAATGGAATATTGTGTGATGCTGGTCTGAACTTTGTTGCAGTATATATACTAATAATTTTTCAATAATTTGAGATGTAATAATTTAAAAAGTATTAACAATTCCAATTTAAATTGTTTGTTCAGATGCTCAGGTTAAATATTTGTATGATGAAATAAATAAATCCAAGAAAAAAATATGTTGATTGCAATGAAAATGTTTAAGATGACTACATTGCTATAAATTATGAGTTGCAATAAAAGTGTAAAAGTGTTATCATCAGTATTTAAACATTCGACTGACCACATTGTCGTCATCATTCGTCAACACCCCTAAGAACATATGAAAGTTCCTCTTTAAAGTAAGAGAACTTCATATTAAAACGAACTCAAAATGAAAGTGTGGACGCATGCTCCTGCAGAGAATTAGAATTTCAACAAGGGGGCCCAAACTATTCAAAAAGTTAAAGAAACACAGTCAAAATCCATTGGTTTTGATCTCGTGTAAAAGTGTTATCATCAGCATTTAAACATTCGACTGACCACATTGTCGTCATCATTCGTCAACACCCCTAAGAACATATGAAAGTTCCTCTTTAAAGTAAGAGAACTTCATATTAAAACGAACTCAAAATGAAAGTGTGGACGCATGCTCCTGCAGAGAATTAGAATTTCAACAAGGGGGCACAAACTATTCAAAAAGTTAAAGAAACACAGTCAAAACCCATTGGTTTTGATCTCGTGTACTCCTACGGTGTAATAAAGGAGACACTGAGAAAATAAATAAGATTACAGGAGTTAAGTAAAGAAGAAGACGTGTTATATCGTGCGGAAGATGACGATAGTGTTTCTTTCAGAGATTTCAAAGAAGCTATGAGTAAAGAAAAAAGTGGACTTTGCGGGGTGAAAATTGTTTGCAACTATCTTAACTAAATTTATATATGTTATCTCCATAAAAATTAATTAAATCAGTTACATCTCATGTCAACTTTCTCATCTTTCAACAAAAAAAAATTAAATGTCATCATCTTTCTGGGCTCTTTTCTTCCTTATTCGGACACCGTTTTTGACGTATAAGTAGTCAAAATCCATTGACTCGATGAGAGGAACACAAATTCATCATCTATTTTACCAAAATTCTTGGGGGGGGGGGGGGGGGGCGGGGGCCCGCCCCCCCCTTAGATCCGCCCCTGTTCGTGACCATCTGATCTTACCCAAGGAAGGAACTTCATCCACCTTTATGTTCAATTTTTTTTTTCTTGATGATGAACATAATCATTGTCATGTCAAACATACTTTCTAGAATTGTGCAATTTTTGTCTCAACTCACCAGGTCCGGGGGTGGTGCAGTACATCGAATGCACTGCACCGTAAAGTGCAGTGCATCAGACGGTTGTGCTAAATCTCGCGCGAGTTCAGCTTTATGCTGCGATTTGTGCATGCTTTGGGATGAGTGCGCTGAGATGTGCACGCATCTCAGCGCACTCGCGCACTCGCATCTCAACGCACTCGCATCTCAACGCAACCGTCGGATCGCTCTTTACGGTGCAGTGCATTCACTGCACTACACCACCCCCGGACCCCAACTCACTGGAGCAAAAATGGCGCGTCAAATGGAACCCAGGAGTGAGCAAGTGAATAGAGGTCCACCTCCCCAAACCCAACAACACTGGGTATAATTAATCTTGTACTCCTGTTTCTAAAACATTTTGGACTATTATTAGAATTAATTTTTTTAATAATATGATTAACTGGTTTGAAGGATGAATGCCATTTTTAACTAGCCCTTACCGCCTTGCTTGACAGTGAGTCCAGTTATCTTGTCGGGCTCACCCATAGAATACGGGTTGGGCCAGCTCTCGCTTGGTGGAGATTGAGTTCGGCTATCTTGCCGAGATCGTCCCTCTTGAAGTGGGTCCCACCCCCTCTCTCCTCTATCTCTTACTCTCTCTACTCTCTCTTACTCTCTCTCACTCTCTCACTCCACTTCATGGTAGACGGATCCGGATCCCCTGGAGTTTCTATTTGAACTCCAGGGGGTGGAGTTCCGATTTTGCGAATAAATGGGGCGGAATCAGAAAAATTGGTTAACATGAAAGTTGTAGATATTTCCGAGACAAATAACTTTCATGAGAACACTTTTTAATTTGAAGTCGTTTAGACCCCCGATTTGGGCCCCGAAAAATATTAATTATTTTCGGACAGAATTTTTTCGGGGCCCAAATCGGGGGTCTAAACGACTTCAAATTAAAAAGTGTTCAACATGAAAGTTATTCGTCTCGGGGATATCTAAAACTTTCATTTTAACCAATTTTTCTGATTCCGCCCCATTTATTCGCAAAATCGGAACTCCACCCCCTGGTAGACCTTGATGGCGTGGGTCCCACATATCTCTCTCTCTCATTTCTCTCTCCTCCCTCTTTCTCTCCCCTCTCTCTTTCTCTCATTAAAGTGAGGCTCACACGTTCTCTCTCCTCTCCCCTCTCTTCCCTTCCTTTCTCTCTAAAAATTTGTGGGAAGCTGAAATCAAGGTTGCAGGAACATTCAACCACAATCGAAGATAAGTAAAAAATCAACAGCAATAGTAGCACACGAGTTTACAAATGAAATTAACTTATTTTACAGGGCGATATATACATTGCAAGACATGTGTTGCGGACTAACTCGACGCCCCAGTCGGACCGGATAATCTTGGACCGTCTTAGCTCACGGAGCGGTCGAGCGCGCACACAGTCGATGAAAATGAACAGTGAAGAAAGGTCTTGATGACGTGGAAAAACCCATGAAATGGGTAAAAAACCACGTGACCGGGTCTGTGCCGGTCAAATTCCACTAGCTTTGGGTGATTACAGTATGCTTGGAGAATCGGGGCGACATGCCGCTCCCGTTACAATTTGAGGGGAGAGAGAGAGACAGTAGTTTCTTGCGGGCAACAGGCTGCACCGCGGAAATGACTTAGACGAGGGAACGTGCGGGATGCTTCAGGCGCGTGCGCTTGGGGCGGCGCGCGCTTGCTGGCTTCGGATGTCTTCTTCGTTCGGCTTCCACGCGGTCATGGGCGTCCTTTTGCTAACACCGCGCGAGTGGGGTGCTTATAGCCGCTGGCACCAACTGGTGGCTGCAGGTGGCCGTCGGTGACTGCCGGTGGCTGTTGGTGGTTCACATCGAGCAGTGGCCTACTCGGTGGAGGAGGCGGGAGAGCTCTCACCTGAAGAAAAAGAGGAAGAAGTAGAGAAGAGAAAAGGTGAGAAATGAGAGTCCCCTGGGGGTCTTTTTATAGCCTCCAGGGGTGGATCGTGGCGGGCCCCACCACTAAAGTGGTGGGGTAGTGGGTAGTTACCACTTCGATCAGACGGCATGGATGGTCTCCCTCTTGATCGGACGGCGGGGAGGCCCCCCATGGCGGCGGGCCGTCATGACGGCGGCGGCGGCCGGGCGGCGGGCGCCGGGGCCGGTCGCGCGCCTCCCGGCGGCGACCTACCGCCGACCGGGCGCGGCGAGGGAGACCGGCCACGGCCGGGGCGGCCAAGGTCACGGCCGGCCATGGCAGGGGCGGCCATGGCCGGGGGCAGCCATGGCCGGGGCGGCCATGGCCGCCGCTGGACCTGGCTGGGGAGGCCCTAGCCGGGGCGGCCATGGCCATGGCAGCCATGGCCGCGGCCGGCCATGGCCGCGACCGGTCATGGAGGAGGCCGTCCACGGCCGCGCTGGCCGTGGCCTGGGCGGTCATGGCTGGGGCGTCCATGGTCGCGGCCGGTCATGACCGAGGCCGCGGATGGCCATGGCCGGGGCGGCCGAGGGAGGGCCTGCCGCCGGCGGTGGTTCGGCCTCTTGCCGACGGCAGTTCTCCCGGCGGCGGTTTTTCCCATAAGGGGAGGGAGTGGGGTCCGCATTCATCATCTCCATGAGAGATCATGGGGGGTGGGCACCCATGACTTTCCTTGAGTGGAGATCATGGGGGGCTCCTTGCTTCCTATAAATAAAAGGGGGAACCCATCAACATGATTTTAAAATGTACCAAACGAACAAAAAACTACAATAAGAAGTAAACCGCGCAGACAGAACTTTGTAACCGCACAAGCCGCCTAACCGCCAACCGAGTCCGCCGACACCGCCGAAGCTGCCTATCCGGGGCTAACCGCGCAGACTGCTGTTATTTTAATGTTGAAGGAAGCCGAACAGAACCCGCAGATAGATCGGGCAAACTGCTCTGTTTATCCGCAACTCCGAGGAAGTGATCAAGTCGCTAAGACTGCGACCTGCTGCTAACCGCTGACTGTATCCACGAATTGTTCTGCACCAAGCTTCCACTAATCGCCTAGCCGCCTGATGTTAGTCGCACAGCCTACACAAATTTAACTTCTTTAGTCGCAACGGTTAGAAATCCGTAATCGCAAAAAGCAAGCGCGAGCTAACTCTTATTGTTCACTACTTATTTATAACGACCTGAGGGCTCCTATTTATAGGTGTGATGAGGAGTGTCGTCACCACCCATAACGATAGGATAACCTCCCGTCAACCTGTCTGCTAACACCATGTATCTGCACAGTGCAAATACCAACACTTGTTTGCCAGGTCACAACTGTTAACAAGCCGGATGAATTGACCAATCTATCATACCTTACATCAAACAACAAACTGGAGAATAAAACTTAGGCGGACTGCCGAACACAGACACCAGTCCGCACGACTCCGCAGACACTACTTCCAATCCGCGCAAACCTGTAGCCCACGACTAGACAATCCATGACTAGTCGATCTACCAAACTCGGCGAACACCGAAGCAGTCCGTAATTGGCGAAATTGGCGAAATCGGCGAGCTAAGCAACCAGCTGGACTTAGTCCCACCAGACCAAGTCCACAACAAGCTCTGTGGTCTCTAAGTAACAGCGTCACCTGATACCAAAATCGCGCTCACTGAACAACTCCAGTCCGTGCACCCTGTGGACATCTCCATCAGACCGCGCAACCTCTAAGAAACCTGTCTGCGCACCTGTGCCAACTCCATGATCCAACCTCCAAACCGCAAGCACAGATACAAGTCGGACACCGACGAGTTCCAAAAGAGTCCACCACAGCAAACCCACTGGACTTGGCAAACTCCAAATTGAGTCTGCCACTACCCGCGAATAGACATCCCTATCCGCCCGGTTACTCCACTAGAGTTCTTGCTAGTTCAGACTGCTAAAGAGAAACCACCGCCGAAACACACTGTCTGACTAGGCTATCCTCCAAAACTATCCGCCAAAGCTATCCGTTTAGTCTGTGCGATCTCTGCGGTCTGTGCGAACTGTCCAATCAGTCCGCCTGACTTCCAACACTTCCCACTTTAATAATTTCAATACTCCCTCTTAAAGTGAGAAGTGGAAACCAGCCCGAGTAACCCTCACAACCGAATAAACGGCCCCTTCGACAATGTCTAGGTATAGATATCCGCCACGTTGTCTTAACTCCGCACATAGTCAATCATTAAAGACCCCTCCAGCACCTTCTCCTGAATAAAGTGATGCTCGATCTTGATGTGCTTCGTTCACGCGTGACAAAATGAATTATTCACCTGTTTGAGAGCACTCTAATTATCGTCGCGAATCACAGTAGGACCTTGCACCTTCTCATGGATGTCATCTATCAACCTCTTAAGCCAGATGACTTCCTGAGCAGCCAAGTATGAAGCCTTGTATTCCGCTTCTGTAGTGGAGACGGACACCGAATCCTGTTTCTTACTGCACCACAAAACAGTGGTCGATCCCGTGAAGAATACATAACCAGATGTCGACTTCCGATCATCTGTATCTCCCCCATAATCAGTATTTGTGTAGTTATGCAAACAGATGCCCCTGTCCCTCTAATACAAGAGACCTAACTCCAAGGTGGACTTGACGTACTTCAAGATACCTTTAGCCGCCACCAGATGAGGTTTCCGAAGCTCCTACATATATCGACTAACCCGGCCCACCGCATAAGCAATATCCGGCCTAGTAATAGTTAGATATATATAAGACTCCCCACGAGAGCCCGAAACACCATAAGGTCTGTAAGAACCCTTCCCTCATCTCGTCGAAGTTTCAAGCCAACCTCTAGAGGAGTAGAGCTGCTCTTCCCTTCTCGCATGCCGAATCTCTTGAGGATTCTCTCTACATAGCCCTTCTAGGAAATGAGCACATCATTCTTCTGCCTCTCCCCCTCGAGCCCAAGGAAATAGTGGAGCTCACTCAGATCCTTCATCTCGAACTGAATAGCTAGCTCAGCCCGGAGCCTAGCTACTTTCTCCTCCGAGTTCCTCGTGACGATCATATCATCAACGTATAACAGAACGAGGACTTGAAGCTCCTCCTGCTTCTTAACAAACAAACTAAATTTTGGGTCTGAAGAAAAGTAACCGCAGAACTGGAGATATTCTGCGATTTTCTCATATCACGTCCGAGATGCCTACTTCAGACCGTAGATGGTCTTCTTCAGCTTGTAGATGTGCCTAGAAAGTTCTTCAGATACATAACCCGGTGGCTATACCATAAAGATATCCTTGTCAATCTCGTTGTAAAGGAAAACATTCTTCACGTCGAGTTGCCAAATATTTCACCCTTGGCATGCCACCAAGGAAATCACCACCTGAACTGAAGTCATCTTGACCACTGGGCTGAACGTCTTTTCGTAATCCTTCCTGTATTGTTGAGAGAACCCACGAGCTACAAGACGAGCCTTATACCGCTCGATGCTTCCGTCAGCCTTCTTCTTCAACTTATACACCAACTTGCACGTCACATGAGTAATATCTTCGACTTTGTGCACAAGATCTCAAGTCTCATTCTTCCTATAACGACCTCCTTAGCTCATGGCTCGAAAGGACGACTATTGGCACCCCCAGCACCATGATTGAAAGGGTTCAGCCTCAACCGGTCTATAGACCATACACCCCAACCCCTCTCCAAGCCCACAGGCGGGTTGTTGGAAGCCGCAGTCTCCTTTTGATAAGAAGTGATCTTTCCATTAGTAACGACCTTTTGATGAGAAGTGATCTTGCTATTAGTAACGACCTTTTGATGGAAGAACCCTAAACCCTAAACATGCACTTTTTTGTAACGGTCTCCCCGACCCGTGGCTCGAAAGGACGACCGCCGACACCACACTCGAAAGGGTTCAGCCTCAACCGGTCTGCAGACCATGCACCCCAACCCCTCTCCAAGCCCACAGGCAGGTTGTTGGAGGCTGCAGACTCCCTTTGATGAGAACTAATCCAGTTAAGCGCCTCTACGAGGCCTTCCCAGGAGGTCACCCATCCCAAAACTACTCCAGCCCGAGCACGCTTAATTATAAAGTTATTTCACTTCTCATCACCAATTGAGCTGCTCGCTTAATTATAAAGTTCTTTCACATTACAGGAATCATATGTGCCAGCAAGTGAACGAAATTTAGGAGAAGGAGATGATGAGCCTGACCTGAAATCCATAGAGGGATTATCTGAAGCTTGTGGATTGGGCGATCGTTGAACCCGGAACCCATAGTTCAATGAGTAGTTTGGGCTGATGGGGCAACTTGCACTTACTCTTCCAAGTTTGAACACTTGGCAGATCACCTAGAGCAAGGAAACTCCTCCATAAGAGGTGGACAACCAAAGACAGACCCCTGAGCTGCAGGGAGGAGGTCTCGCTACACACCTAGATGATCAAAGATATCTTCCCCTCCCTAGCCAATGCTCACCCTAGAAGGGACCGGAGAGTACCAGGCTATACACCCCAAAATCACGGCTAACAGAATGGTAGCTCTGGACAACCAGAATCAACTAAAGGAGCGGGGAGTTGAGGGTCAAAAAGTGTCTTTTCCAAAGGTGCCTTTGGGGGTCTATTTATAATTTTTTTAAGAATGGTCTACGGATAATGAAATCCCGACTCTTGATTTTACTAAACGCTGCCTGGAGCATAAAATTCATTGTCATTGAAGACGATTATGCTAGTGTTTGTGAAAGAATAGATCCGCTCTGGTTTGATGGACTTATAGTAGATCTCCTTTTGATTGGGATCAAATCATGCTTCCATAATTTCGATTCAACTTTTCCCATTTAAAAACAAAATAATATTATTAGTAACTCTATTTTTCATTATTAATCTGCAACAAGTTTGAGGGGGCGCGCCTTTGGAAGAAGACGATGTGAAATGGCTTCATGCAAGGGGTTTTGTGGAAAAGATATTGAGGTTAATCTATACTATATTAAAATAAGAAAATATTCTTTGGTTACGTTGAAACCAAAAACTTGATCTCTCGTGCAGTTCGGGGTCCCAAGAAAGAGATGACCTCATACCTACTACACTCAGGAGAACGTCAAGAGCCAAAGAATCAAGAAGCTAGGAACAGACCCTCGACACTAGCGTGGAGGTCCCACCTCACACCTGGAAGACCTTTGAGATCTCCCCTCCCTAGCCAATGCTGAGCTAGGTGCCTTGGAGGATGAGGAAGAGGATGAAGAGAGTGAAGAAGCACTACTAGAAAACTGACTTTTAGCCACGGCAGATTGCCGTGGCTAAAAGTCCAAAACCGTGGCTAAAGACTTTTAGCCACGGTCTGCCCACGGAAAATGGGCGTGGGCAATACGAGCGTGGCTAAAAGTCCAAACCGTGGCTAAAAGTCCAAAATCGTGGCTAATACTGGACTTTTAGCCACGGTTCATTGCCGTGGCTAATAGTGGACTTTTAGCCACGGTTTAATCGTCGTGGTTAAAAGACCACTCATAACATAAAAAATTCAGGCCGGCCGGCCGCCGCCGCCCGGCCGCCGCCGCCGCCGCCGCCGCCGCCCGGCCGCCGCCGCCCGGCCGCCGCCGCCATATTTATTTCAAAGGCTAATTGAAATAAATTCCTTATAAACCCAAAAATATCATTTTTTTTTGCCGATGTGGGACTAAACGATGCCACGACCTTTTGCCACGGTTCAGGCAAACCGTGGCTAATAGTAGACTTTTAGCCACGGTTCAGGCAAACCGTGGCTAAAAGTCCAGTATTAGCCACGGAATAAAACCGTGGCTAATACTCACTATTAGCCACGATTTTTCCCCGTGGCAAAAGAAACCGTGGCTAAAAGTCATTTTTCTAGTAGTGCTGAGCTAGAAACCGTGGAAGACCTTTGAGATCTCCCCTCCCTAGCCAATGCTGAGCTAGGTGCCTTGGAGGATGAGGAAGAGGATGAAGAGAGTGAAGAAGTCATCCTTTCCAAGGCACCTCTAAGGGTCTATTTATAGTTTTTTGGGAACGACCTGCAAATAGCCAACCTCCACAGCTCTGAAATTACTAACATACCCTAGTCTGGGCGGGAACTTGGCCGGGCGAGATCCTCCAGCCTGACGAGTTGTCCTAGGAGACTGACGGGCTGTCCCAAGGGGCTGACGAGCTGTCCTAGGAGGCTGACGGGCTGTCCCAGGAGGCTGATGGGCTGCCCCAGGAGGCTGACGGGCTGCCCCAGGAGGCTGACGGGCTGCCCCATGAGGCTGACGGGCTACCCCAGGAGGCTGACGGGCTACCCCAGGAGGCTGACGGGATGCCCCAGGATGCTGACGGGTTGCCCCAGGAGGCTGACGGGCTTCCCCAAGAGGCTGACGGGCTGCCCCAGGAGGCTGACGGGCTGCCCCAGGAGGGTGACAATCTGCCCCCATGAGGCTGACGGGCTGCCCCAGGAGGCTGACGGGCTGCCCCAGAAGGCTGACGGGCTGCGCTAGGAGGCTGACGGGCTGCCCTAGGAGACTGACGAGTTGTCCTATGAGGCTGACAGACTGTCCTAGGAGGCTGACGGGCTATCCCAGGAGGTTGACGGGCTGCCCCAGGAGGCTGACGGGCTGCCCCAAGAGGCTGACGGGCTGCGCCAGGAGGCTGACGGGCTGCACTAGGAGGCTGACGGGCTGCCCCAGGAGACTGACGGGTTGTCCTATGAGGCTGACAGACTTTCCTAGGAGGCTGACGGGCTATCCCAGGAGGCTGACGGGCTGCCCCAGGAGGCTGACGGGCTGCCCCAGGAGGCTGACGGGCTTCCCTAAGAGGCTGATGAGCTTTCCGGGCGAGCTGGACGAGCGGGCCAGGCGAGCTAGGCGAGCTAGCCGGGCGAGCTAGCCGAAGGGAGGTAAATACTGCGTCTCCCTACTAGTATATTATGAAGGTTGAGCCTAAATTGGCCACCAAGAGTGTCAAACTCCTAAAAAATCTTAAAAATGCATAGCTAGCCTTGCGCCTGCTGGAGGGACCCCACTTCGCGAATACGGGGTATACACAATCCCCGCTCTTTTCGAGCGAGTTCCACGCTTGGAAAGAAACATCCAACCCAACATATTCGCTGAGTGTAGTTCTTTTGTGCGATTGAAAAGATACTTAGCCTCTCCGAGAAGAATTCACTTAACCTTCCTGAGGGGTCAACCCGCCATATATGCCAGCTAATGGGAGCCTGGGTGACGAGATCCCCTCCGGGTGAAAACTACATGGCCTCCCCGAGAGGTCAACCAGCTCTGCCAGCTAGTGAGAGCCTGAACAGCGGGACCGTCTCGGAGCAAAAAGGACTTGGCCTCTATGAGAGGTTAACCTGCCCTGCCATCTAGTGAGAGCTTGGACAGCGGGACCGTCTTGGAGCAAAAAGGACTTGACCTCCACGAGAGGTCAACCGGCCCTACCAACTAGTGAAAGCCTGGACAGCGGGACCATCTCGAAGAAAAAAAGATTTGGCCTCCACGAGAGGTCAAGCGGCCCTGCCAGCTAGTGAGAGCCTGGACAGCGAGACCGTCTCGAAGAAAAAAGGACTTGGCCTCCACGAGAGGTCAACCGGCCCTGCCAACTAGTGAGAGCCTGGACAGCGGGACCGTCTCGGAGCAAAAAGGACTTGGACTCCACGAGAGGTCAACCGGCCCTGCCAGCTAGTGAGAGCATGGACAGCGGGACCGTCTCGGAGCAAAAAGGACTTGGCCTCCACGAGAGGTCAATCGGCCCTACCAGCTAGTAAGAGCCTGGATAGCAGGACCGTCTCGGAGCAAAAAGGACTTAGACTCCACGAGAGGTCAACCGACTCTGCTAGTTAGTGAGAGACGGGACAGTGGGACCGTCTCGGAGCAAAAAGGACTTGGCCTCCACGAGATGTCAACCGGCTCTGCCAACTAGTGAGATCCTGGACAGCGGAACCGTCTCGGAGCAAAAAGGACTTACTCCCCCCCCCTCCCCCCGAGGCACATTCGACCCATCCAGCTAGTAGGGGCCTAGAATAAGAAGATCCTCTCAGGGGTTGGGAACTAGGTATGTCACCTGAACTTTACCAAATCCAACATCCTCAAACGGGGGAAAAATTTGGGTTACATGACCCCCTGACTCAGCTGGTCATGGGTAGAGCTTGTTACAAAATACAAGAGTAAAGACTCCCCCAAGGCGAGACTTCTTCAGGGAGACTATGCATGATGGTCGTCATTCACTTCCTTCTCCTCAGACACTTTTATCCTGCTCAAGCTCTCCATGATCTTATCCATCTCCTCTGCCTTGGACAACCAAGAGATGGTGTTGACGGCTGTGACGTAGCACTGCCTTGCCATTCTGGGGTCTCCCTTGATTCTGACATGGATCCATCCAGAGCTAAACTTGAGGCACTGGTGGAACGATGACGACACACAACGGAAGACGCTGATGAGGGGCCTTTCGAAAATGGCGTTGTAGCTGCTTGGAGCGTCAACAATTACGAACCGGCAGTTCCTTGAAGTCCCCCCCCCAATTTTACTTGGAGTCCTACTCCACCTTCTACCTCCTTCCTCTCCCCTGAAAATCTGAACAGGGGTCCTTCCGAGGCCAACACCCTCCTTGGTTCTACCTTCATCCCGTCAAACGCCTTCTTAAAAACGATGTTGACGGAGCTCCCATTGTCAATCAAGATCCGAGAGACGGTGTAGCCCTCGATGGCCGTCTGGATGACCAGCGCATCGCAGAACGGATCTTCATGATCCGACATGTCCTTCACCACGAATGTGATCTTATCCTCCTGGGGCGGGGTCTGGGATGTCGAAGCGATGCTCCGTCGGTACATCACATGGAGGCTTACCTTTCAAGTGGCTTCGATCCCTACTCCACCGTGGATCACTGCTATACCACCTCGGGGTCCGATATCGACCCGGTTCTCACATATATCATCCTCTCCCATTCTGGGCGGAACCTCTTCAACCTGCACCGGCGGCTGCTGCTGGGCAGGGCCTCTCGCCCCCCTCACTTCCAGGAACTCGGGGCAGGTAGCCGGGACGTGACCCTCCAACTGGTGGAAGTCACAGTATGGCAATGCTCTTTTTCCCCTCTTTCGGCGGGCTCGGCGATCTCTCCCGCTGCCTCCTCCCCCTTCGCCTATCGCCAAGGCTTATTGCGGTGGGGGTAGGAGATGCCTAGGGGTTTGTCTCTTGAAGTTGAACTTTCCCTGGCCTCCATGGAAGTTCCCCCATCTTAGACGAGTCCTCTTCCTAGACCCTGAACAGGTCCTCTCTGTTGCCTCCAACCTGGCTTTGGACCTTCCTGAGGTCCCTGGAACCTCTGAGCTCTCTGCTCCTCTCTCCTTCTCCCCTCCTGATGTCTCGAGCCACCTTGCTCCTTCGACTCTGCCTCTATCAACCTTGCCAACTTCTTGACAAATGCCGGGTTGGCCGTCTCAGTTGTTATCTCCTCTGCCGCCCTTTCCATCAACTCCTCGAAGGAAAGGGGGGTCTTTCTAGTCAGGCTCATCTTGAAGAACCCCTCGCACAACCCCACCGTGAACGCCATCTGGAGGGCATAACCCGGCATCTCCTGGATATCCAGGATCTCCTCTTGGAACCTGTCAACCTAATGAGCCAGCGACTCCTCGGCCCCCTACCTTATTAGGAAGATGGACTCAACACTCTTCTTCCTCTTCTTGGAGGTGGAGAAGCGAAGCTGAAAGATCTGACTCAAGTCTTCGAACTCATAGATCGATCTCGGCGGGAGTTAGTGGAACCAGTCCCTTGCCTTGTCCTTCAACGTGATCGCGAAGAGGCGACACTTGAAGACATCCGTCATCGGCCTGATGGAGACGATATCCTCAAACCACTACAGGTGCTGGACGGGGTCATCCTTCATGGTATAGTAAGCCATGTCAGGCTCTCTAAACCCCTCGGGACCGGGAGCTGAGATGATCAGCTCGCTGAAGGGTGACCCCCTGAGTGGTGGTCTCGCAACCTCTACTCGCGCGACCTACTTGCCTGGAAGGCTAGCACTCGTCGGGCTGGGGAACAACTCTTAGCTGGTGAGGTCTCGCTCGACCCCCTCTCTTATCCTTTCCTTCCCGGGCCTTCTTCCTGGTGCACTTCCTTCTCCCCCTGCTGGGGTCATCTCGCTCAGATCCCTGGGAGGCAGCTCGCCGAGACTCCTGGGAGCAGTCTCGCCGAGACTCCTAAGAGCTAAGTCCTGAGGGGTGGGAGTTGACCAGTTACCTTGAGGAGCAATACTTCGCAGCATCTTCATGATGCCTTAGATGAATGTCATGAATTCCTCCCTTCATACAAAGGGTGATGGGTTGGGGAGCTCGCCGAGATCATCACTACCTCCCTGATCTCCAACCATGACACTCTCCCGAGATCTTCTGTACTGGTCACTCTCCACGCTGACCGCACCAAAATGTTGAAACCAAAAACTTGGTTTCTCGTAGAGTTCGGGGTCCTAAGAAAGGGGTGACCTCACACCTACTACACTCAGGAGAACGTCACGGGCTAAAGACTCAAGAAGCTAGGAACATACCCTCGGCTCTATCGTGGAGGTCCCACCTCACACCCGGAAGACCTTTGAGATCTCCCCCTCCCTAGCCAATGCTGAGTTAGGTGCCTTGGAGGATGAAGGAAGAGGATGAAGAGAGTGAAGAAGTCATCCTCTCCAAGGCACCCCTAAAGATTTATTTATAGTTTTTTGGGAATGGCCTGCAAATAGCCAACCTCCACTGCTCTGAAATTACTAACATGCCCTGGTCTGGGCGAGAACTTGGTCGGGCGAGCTGTCCCAGGAGGCTGACGAGCTGCCCCAGGAGGCTGACGAGCTGCCACAGGAGGCTGACGAGCTGCCCCAGGAGGCTGACGAGCTGCCCCAGGAGGCTGACGAGCTGTCGCAGGAGGCTACGAGCTGTCCGGGCGAGCTAGAAGAGCTGGCCGAGGGGAGGTAAATACTGCATCCCTCTACTAGTGTATTATGAAGGTTGAGCCTAAATTGGCCACCAAGAGTGTCAAACCCCTCAAAAAGCTTAAAAATGCATAGTTAGCCCCGCGCTTGCTGGAGGGACCCCACTCCACAAATACGGGGTTGTACAGGTTAAACATGTAAAAATTCTTGAAATGCGAAAAACGAGAAATCAGGTCGCATGAACACTCAACCAAACCAAGCAAAGTAAACTAGATGCAACTAGGAGAGCAAGTAAATATTGTACTATCAAAAATCTTTACAAAACGATGCGTACATGGTGAGACATGATTTATCAATGTACCTGATGGAAGCAAAAAACAATAAGGCAGAATCTAGCCACGCGGACTGAAGGAGTAACCGTCGACTTTGTCGAGCTGCACTATGTAGTCCGCTGAATCCGTCAAGTTGCCAGACCTCAACCTAACTGCGAGGGCACCCTGTTACTCCAATGCTAAAGAAACTCTGTCCGCAATCTGCATGCCGCCTAACCATGAGGTCTGTACAACCCCATATTCGCTGGGAAGGACCCAAAGGCTACAGTCAGGATTGGGTTAGTCTCAGGCTAACCTCGGGTTAACCCTGAGGCATGCTTGTGGAGTTCTCGCCCTATAGGAGCTCTCGCCAAGGGCAGGCGAAAGCTGAGGGAACCAGGGCAGATGGTCGACCTCTCGGCAGGAGAGATCGTCGAACGACCGAAGCAGAGGGCCTGACCACGGAAGCTTCCGCCTTAGGGCTGGCTCCCGCCCAGGGGAGGCGAGAAGGCCCCAGGTAGGCCTTCGGTCGCGATAGCTTAAAGACCGTGAAGAGCGCGAACCTCCCTGGCAAGGGGTCTCGCAAGGGTTGGCCCGGGTGGGGGTCCAGCGAGAGCCTTCTCGGCCAGGGTTCTCGCCAAGTGGGCCCACGTGGTAGGGCCCGGCGCCCGTAAAGGGGATTAGTTTATAACGTATATTATCCCGAGGTAAAATTACCCAAATGCCCTTGGAATGACAGCGGGATTTGGCTATTGGCAGACCCCTCAGGGGTATTTCAGTATTTTTCGGTCAAAGGAAGACTATAAAAAGACCCATAGGGGGCTCTTTGGAAGGCAGGACTTTCATTACTCTCCAACTCTAGTGCCTTCTGAGGAGCTCCCAGCCCAGCATTTGGCTTTGGAGGGGAAGCTCTCAGAGATCTTCCGGGTGTGTGGTGGGACCTCCCAGCTGAGGCTTTGGGTCAGTCTTTGGACCTTAGCAGCCAGTCAAGGGTCGAGATAAGAGAGAAGTAGGCATCGGCTGCACTCTGGTTTGTGAACATTCGTTGGGGTCAATTTTGGCTTCAACAGTTCTGGTGCGGTGAGCGTGGAAGCAGCCGGTGTAAGAAAATCTCGAGTTAAGTCCCATGGCAGGAGGCGAAGGTGAAGGATCAGGCGCAGGAGGATCCCCCACCCGGGTGGACGAGGCGACGAAGAAAATGTTTGAGGACTTCAGGCGGGAAGTCATGCAGACGATCAACTTGGCCTTCTCGGCAAGGAATGAGTGGGAGACGCCGCAGGTTCCGGTGGAGGTGATTCCGCTGCTAGGCGAGAACGCTCCAGGGCAGCGCCCCGGGAAGGAGGTCCCGGTGGAGGCAGGCGAGAGGGACGTAGCCGCGCGAGAGCTTTTCCCAGGCCAACGTCTCGAGAAGGAGCTTCCGGCGGATCTGGGCGAGAAGGAGGCGACGGTGCGGGAACTCTTCCCTGGGCATGGTCTCGCGGACCGGTCCAGCCAACCGAGGACGCGAGACGGGCCTTCTCGCCAGGCGGGAGGCGAGACCCCCTTTAGCGAGCTCATTGTCTCGGCTCCAGTGCCGGAGGGGTTCCGGGAGCCGGACATGACCTACTACACCGGGAAGGATGACCCGGTTCAGCACGTGCAATGGTTCGAGGACGTGGTGTCCATCAGGCAAATGTCGGATGCCTTCAAGTGTAGGCTTTTTGCCATCACTCTGAAAGAGAAGGCCAGGGACTGGTTCCACCAGTTGCCGGCGAGTTCCATCTACAGTTTCGAAGATCTGCGCAGAGGTTTCTTGCTGAGGTTCTCGACTTCAAAGAAGCGGAAGAAGGAGGCTGAATGCCTGTTTGCAGTGAGGCAAGGGCCGGAGGAGACGCTGGGTCACTATGTCGACCGGTTCCAAGAGGAGGTCCTCCTGGTCCAGGAGGTCCCGGGGTATGCGCTGATGCTCGCCTTCACCCTGGGGCTGAGACCAGGGTTTTTCAGCATGGAGTTGAAGAGAGTGCCCCCTCTCTCTTTTGAGGAGCTCATGGAGAGGGCGGCAAAGGAGATAGACTTCGAGAGGGCAAACCCCGCGTTCGCGAGGAAGCTGGCCAGGTTGGCCGAGGACGATGTGAAGGAGCCGGTGGTGGGAAGGCAGAGAGAGCAGAGAGAGCAGAGGGAGCCGAGGGAAGATAGGAGAAGAGAAGAGCCCCGAGGGCAGGGGCAACAGCATGGGGGGGCCAGGGAGCCAAACAACCGACTGGGTTGGAGGCCTCAGGAGGGTCGCCCCCAGGGCCAGGGAGGGCTTCAGGGAAGAGATAACTTCCGGGAGCCTAGAAGGCTGGAGCAGGGAGGATGGCGACAAGGACCAAGGGGTCATTTCCCACCGCCGCAGGAGGCTATGGAGGTGGGAAGGGGAAGAGGAAGAAGATTTCGGGGAGCCGGAAGAAGGGGAGGAGGAGAAGGAAGAGGGGGCAGAGTGGGGTTGCCTTATTGTGACTTCCATCAGGAGGAAGGTCACGCAACGGCCACATGCCCAGAGTTTCTGGAGATTAGAGGGGCCAGAGGGGCCGGAAGGCAGGATCCGCCTGTAAGGATCGTTGAAGTACAGCGGGAAGAGGTGGAAGACAGATGTGAAGACAGGATTGACGTGGGGACCCGAGGAGGGATCGGAGTGATCCACGGGGGAGTAGGGATCGAGGCAACCCGCAAGGGGAGCCTTCAAACCATGTTCCGCCGAGGGGTCGCCTCGACCTCCCAGGCTCCCCCCCAGAGGAGAAGATCACTTTCTCATCCGCGGATATGCCAGACTACGAGGATCCGTTCTGCGACGCGCTTGTGATCCAGACAGCGGTGGAGAACTACACCGTCTCCCGGATACTGGTGGATAATGGGAGCTCGGTGAATGTGATCTTCAAGAAGGCTTTCGATGAGATGAGGGTGGAAGGAAAAAGGGTCCTGGCTTCTGATGGACCGCTTTTTGGCTTCTCCGGCAAAAGGAAAGAGGTGGAAGGAGGAGTAGGCCTGCATGTGAGGCTTGGGGGCGTCTCACGGAACTGTCGGTTCGTAATCGTGGACGCCCCGAGTAGTTACAATGCCATCTTTGGGCGCCCCCTCATCAGCGCCTTTCGCTGTGTACCCTCCTCGTACCACCAATGCCTCAAGTTCAACAATGGAGGGGTGCAGGTTAGGATCAGGGGGGATCCGAAGATGGCAAGGCAATGCTATGTGACGGCGGTTAATACCGTGTCGTGGATGGCGGAGGCAGAGGAGTTGGAGAAGGAGATGGCTGAGCAGGAAGGAGTTGAGAAAGGGGAGATAAGCCTGGGAGAGGCGATGGAGATTGTTGAGGAGTTGGCAGAGGTGGAGGAGATCAGCCTAGAAGAGGCGAGAGGAGTGATGGATGAAGAAGAGCAGAGGCAGGAGGAGAGTCAGGAGGAGGCAAGGGTAAGTTGGGAGCGGTCGGGGCTGGAGCCGGCCGAAGAAGTGGTGGAGATGGAGGTGCTTACAAGAGCGGGGGAGGCGCAAAGGATTCGGATCAGCGGAGGCTTGAGCCTCGAGGATCAGGAGCGGATGCGAGCCTGCATCCAAAGCAACGTCGACATCTTCGCTTGGAGCGCGGCAGACATGCCGGGCATCGACGCAGACGTGGCCTGTCATCGCTTGAACCTGGATCCCAGAGCCCGCCCCATACGCCAAAAGATGAGGGCCATCGCCACCAAGCTAGAAGCCCCCATCCGAGAGGAGGTCCAAAAGCTCCTGGACGCAGGCTTCATCTCAGAGATCCAGTATCCAGGCTGGATCTCCAATGTGGTAATGGTGAAGAAGGGAGGAGGAAAATGGCGCATGTGTGTTGATTTTTTGTTATTAAATAAATCATGTCCCAAGGATTGCTACCCCTTGCCTCGAATCGACGCGCTGGTTGACTCAGCCGTTGGTTTTTCTCTTATGAGTTTTTTAGATGCATTTTCAGGTTATCACCAGATCCGGATGCACCCTCCTGATGTCAAGGATGTTTCCTTCATCACGAGAGAGGGATGCTTCAGCTATAAGATGATGCCCTTCGGATTGAAGAACGCAGGGGCGACATACCAACGTATGATGGATCGAATCTTTCGAGATCAAAGGGGAAGGAACCTGGAGGTCTATGTGGATGACCTCATGGTCAAGAGCAAGTGTGTTGATTCCCACCTGCGAGACTTGGAGGAGACATTTGCCACCCTGCGAAGGTTCAAGATGAGGTTGAACCCCTTGAAGTGTGTCTTCGGGGCTAGTCGCGGGAAATTCCTCGGACACCTCTTGACTCCCGCGGGGGTAGAGCCTAACCCCGATAAGGTTCAGGCTATCCTAGACCTGGAATCGCCTCGCAGTGCCAAGGAGGTCCAGCGCTTGACCGGGAAGTTGGCCGGGCTGAGCAGGTTCCTCTCTCGGTCAGGGGATAGGTGTTCCTCTTTCTTCAAGGTACTTCGTGGCAACCAAGCATTCGAATGGACGGCCGAGTGTGAAGAGGCTTTTCAGGGGCTGAAGAGGCAACTCTCCCAAGCTCCGTTACTTCAAAGCCCGAAGGAGGGGGAGGACCTAGCTTTGTATCTCGGAGTGGGAGGAGAGGCAGTGAGCTCCGTCTTGGTTAGGGAAGAGGGGAAGAAGCAATTACCCGTCTATTATGTAAGCCGAATCTTAAAAAAGGCGGAGATTCGATACCCCATCCTGGAGAAGCTAGCGTATGCTTTGGTCATCTCAGCTAGGAAGCTTCGCCCCTACTTTCAAGCACACTCGATTAGGGTGGTAACAGACCATCCCCTTCGCAAGGTCTTGGAGGGGGTGGAACATTCAGGAAGGTTGGCGAAGTGGTCCATCGAGCTAAGCGAGTTTGACATCTCTTTCGTCCCGAGGCTCTCCATCAAAGCCCAGGCCGTAGCGGATTTTCTGGCAGACTATGTTACCGAGGCCGAGACTGAAGAGCCAAGGCCGCAAGAAGCGTGGAAGATGGTGGTCGACGGGGCCTCAGGAAGGCACTCCCTGGGAGGAGGTGTGGTGTTGGTAAGCCCTCAGGGAGTTACCATAGAGCAAGCAGTGACTTTCCACTTCCCTGTAACCAACAACCAAGCAGAGTATGAGGCTGTGATCGCTGGCCTTCGCCTGGCAAAGGAGCTGGAAATCTAGGATGTGGAGGCCTTCACCGACTCGATGGTGGTAGCATCACAGATCCGAGGCGAGTTTGAGGCCCGGGAGCCGACTCTCGCGAGGTATCTATCTAAGGTAAGAGCCCTCATTGGGGGTTTTCGTTCATTCTCTATTCAACATGTTCCCAGGGAGGAAAGCGCGGCAGCTGATCGATTAGCGAAGTTCGGGCCTCGGGGAGGAGGTACCCTAACCGAACTGTTCCGACCAGCCATTGAAGAGGGGGAGTTGATGGAAGTGAATCGGCGGTCCTCATGGGTGGATCCGTTGGTGACTTTCCTGGCCACGGGAGAAATGTCGGAAGAAGTTAAGGATGCAAAGAGCTTTAGGCACAAGGCGGCTCATTACCTGATGCTGGAGGGGAGCTTGCATCGGAAGATGCTGTCAGGGCTCCTCGCGAGATGCGTAACCGAGGAGGAAGTCCCGAGGATCCTGAAAGAGGTGCATTCTGGAGAATGCGGCAGTCATTCAGGGGGAAGGACATTGGAAGCAAGGGTGGTAAGGCAGGGATATTTCTGGCGGACCTTAAGGAAGGATACAGCTGAATTCGCAAGGAGGTGTCAGAAGTGCCAAGTACACGCTCCTCTCCAGCTCTTGCCCGCCCAAAGGCTTCGAAGCATCACGGCGCCATGGCCCTTCTCCATTTGGGGAATGGATCTGGTTGGACCCTTTCCCCCAGCTAGCGGGCAGAGGAGGTTCCTCCTAGTTATGATTGATTACTTCTCCAAATGGCTGGAGATCAAGCCGTTAGCCAAGGTAACCTCCCAGGTCATCAGAAACTTCGTTTGGGGGGAGATCATTTGCAGGCACGGATTGCCCCAAGCGATAGTGACGGACAACGGTCCTCAGTTTGCCAGCGAAGAATTCATTAGTTTCTGCAACCAATTGGGAATTGACCTCAGGTTCGCCTCTGTCCATCATCCACGGAGCAATGGCCAGGTGGAGGCGGCAAACAAAGTCATTGTCAACTTGCTCAAAAAGAAGGTGGAAAACCTGAAGGGTAGCTGGGTGGAACAGCTCCCTTCCGTCCTGTGGGCCTTGCGAACAACTCCGAACACGGCCACAGGAGAGACCCCCTTCAAGCTCTCTCATGGGTGTGAGGCCGTCCTCCCTGTGGAGTTCGAGGTTCGGTCCCCGAGGGTCGCGGCCGCAGCTGAGGGAAGCGAAGCTTGGAGGGTGGAGAATGAGGAAGGGTTGCGCCTCTCATTAGATATGGTGGAAGAGCTGCGGGATGTTGCCGCCATCAGGCAAGAAGAAATAAAACGGCGAATGGCCCGGTACTTCGATAAGCATATCAGAGTCAAGCAATTCGCCGAGGGGGATCTAGTACTGAAAAAGGTCGACGCTGCGGGAAGGTCGGCCGCGGTTGGTAAGCTCAACCCTAGCTGGGAAGGGCCTTACATAGTAGAGAAGGCTCTGGTTAATGGAGGCTATTATCTCCAGGATGCGGAGGGAAGGACCTTGAGTCACACCTGGAATGGTGATGACATGAAGCGCTTCTACCCGTAAGAGGGAAAGAAGGATTGTAATGTTGTAAACAACTATTGCATTTTCAATAAGTTATTTCAGAATGTTGACTATCGCTGAGTGAGCTATCTTTACGTTTTTGTTTTGACTGACTATGACTCCTCGTCTCAGTGATAGGATAGGCCTGGTTGAAGGAATCTTCATCAACACCCCGAGCTCGGCTCGGCCCCAGGTAGACCCGCTGCGCAGGCTCTCATCTAGCTGGCAGGTCCGAAGGCTCGCCTGTGGGGGAGAGGTTTGGTTATCTTCATCAACACCCCGAGCTCGGCTCGGCCCCAGGTAGACCCGCTGCGCAGGCTCTCATCTAGCTGGCAGGTCCGAAGGCTCGCCTGTGGGGGAGAGGTTTGGTTATCTTCATCAACACCCCGAGCTCGGCTCGGCCCCAGGTAGACCCGCTGCGCAGGCTCTCATCTAGCTGGCAGGTCCGAAGGCTCGCCTGTGGGGGAGAGGTTTGGTTATCTTCATCAACACCCCGAGCTCAGCTCGGCCCCAGGTAGACCCGCTGCGCAGGCTCTCATCTAGCTGGCAGGTCCGAAGGCTCGCCTGTGGGGGAGAGGTTTGGTTATCTTCATCAACACCCCGAGCTCGGCTCGGCCCCAGGTAGACCCGCTGCGCAGGCTCTCATCTAGCTGGCAGGTCCGAAGGCTCGCCTGTGGGGGAGAGGTTTGGTTATCTTCATCAACACCCCGAGCTCGGCTCGGCCCCAGGTAGACCCGCTGCGCAGGCTCTCATCTAGCTGGCAGGTCCGAAGGCTCGCCTGTGGGGGAGAGGTTTGGTTATCTTCATCAACACCCCGAGCTCGGCTCGGCCCCAGATAGACCCGCTGCGCAGGCTCTCATCTAGCTGGCAGGTCCGAAGGCTCGCCTGTGGGGGAGAGGTTTGGTTATCTTCATCAACACCCCGAGCTCGGCTCGGCCCCAGGTAGACCCGCTGCGCAGGCTCTCATCTAGCTGGCAGGTCCGAAGGCTCGCCTGTGGGGGAGAGGTTTGGTTATCTTCATCAACACCCCGAGCTCGGCTCGGCCCCAGGTAGACCCGCTGCGCAGGCTCTCATCTAGCTGGCAGGTCCGAAGGCTCGCCTGTGGGGGAGAGGTTTGGTTATCTTCATCAACACCCCGAGCTCGGCTCGGCCCCAGGTAGACCCGCTGCGCAGGCTCTCATCTAGCTGGCAGGTCCGAAGGCTTGCCTGTGGGGGAGAGGTTTGGTTATCTTCATCAACACCCCGAGCTCGGCTCGGCCCCAGGTAGACCCGCTGCGCAGGCTCTCATCTAGCTGGCAGGTCCGAAGGCTCGCCTGTGGGGGAGAGGTTTGGTTATCTTCATCAACACCCCGAGCTCGGCTCGGCCCCAGGTAGACCCGCTGCGCAGGCTCTCACCTAGCTGGCAGGTCCGAAGGCTCGCCTGTGGGGGAGAGGTTTGGTTATCTTCATCAACACCCCGAGCTCGGCTCGGCCCCAGGTAGACCCGCTGCGCAGGCTCTCACCTAGCTGGCAGGTCCGAAGGCTCGCCTGTGGGGGAGAGGTTTGGTTATCTTCATCAACACCCCGAGCTCGGCTCGGCCCCCGGTAGACCCGCTGCGCAGGCTCTCATCTAGCTGGCAGGTCCGAAGGCTCGCCTGTGGGGGAAAGGTTGGCTCCTGTAATACCTTGTTCTTAACCACTTCTACGACACCCCGAGCTCGGCTCGGCCCCAGGTAGACCCGCTGCGCAGGCTCTCATCAAGCTGGCAGGTTCGAAGGCTCGCCTGCGGGGGATAGGTGGAGTCCTTGACTTTTTGATCCCTGGTTCTTGGTTGGTAGTTACTACGTTACAACGAGCTCGGCTCGAACCCCGGTAGGCCCGCTGCGCAGGCTCCCATATAAGCTAGCAGGTCCGACGGCTCGCCGGTGGGGTAGGGGTTTAATTGGTTGGAAAAATACGAGGGAAGGGCCCTGACCTAGACTGAAGGCAAGGCCCTAAAGGTCTCGGCCAGTAAGGGTCTCGGCTCCAAGGTCGCGGCCAGTAAAGGTCTCGGTTGAAGGGGGGGTTCTCGCAAAAGGAGGCTCCCGGCGGACCTGGGCAGGACGACTCAATCGACGGCGCAAGGTTCCCGCCTAACTGATATCTAAGGAAGGTCACCCTAAAGAGACTAAGGGTCTCGGCGGGAGCTCGCGCGGAAGCCGTTCGGCAGAGTAATATACGTTTAAAACACAATGACAGTGAAAAATGAAACATTACTTTATATAAAGTTAATTACAGAAGTGAGGAGCTTCTCGCTCATTACAAAAGGGTATTCAAAATAAAAGACACCTTAAGGGGACGCGCTGTAATCCCCACTGGTGCTCTCGCTGGAGTCATCGCCAGAGCCCTCTTCGGATGTCTCGCCAACGGCGGTAGAAGACCTCGGGGCGTCTGAGAGAGGCGAGTCCGGTGCGCCCGGAGGTTTAGGAACTGGATCGTAGAGCCAAGGAAGAAGCTGGCGAGCGTCGATGGTCGCGCCGTCCTCCCGAAGCAGCTTGACGTCTCGCAGCGTCTCAAGCGTCAGCTTGACGGTTGCCTGAGCGTTGGCTTGGAGCAGCTTGTCAACGTCGTACTCCGAGAGGTAACGACTCCGCAGCCTCGCATCTAGCTCCGGAGGCGGGACCTTCGCCAGTTCTGCGCGAAGCTGTTCCCTCAAGAGGACGCTCTCGCAGCGCGCGTTGGCCAGCTCTGCGCGAAGCTCCCTGACTTGGGCAGAATCCTGTGAAAAGAAAAAGAGGGTTCAGCCTGAAAACATCGCGCCATCATAACTTTGAAAAACGAAAGCAAGGGTTCGGGAGGGTCTCGCTTACCTCAGCCGCAGGGCGTAGAGACAGCGCCAGTCGAGCATCCGCAAGCTCTTGTTGAGCTTTCGCGAGTTCTTCTCCCGCTGCGTGCGCTCGAGCCATCGCTTCCTCCCTCGCCTTGCGCATATCAGTGAAATTCTTGTCAAGGGTGATGCTTCGGCGCGCACACATATGCGTGAGCTCGAACGCGCGCAATAGGGCCCGGGTGGCGTCGAAGGCTAGAAGGCGGGTGGACATCTGGTCAAAAACGCCGGCATCCTCCCGGCTGTAGAGACCATACCCAAGCGAGAAGGCCTCGCCGGTCACATTCTCCCCCTCCGCCCATCTGGGAAGGAGGGTTGAAACCCTGATCGAGTTTGACTCAGGGTCCCATTCCATCTGAGGCTTCCCCTCCGAGTCGGCGTATCTAACGCCGAAGCCAAAGTTCCGGTGCCCTCTCGGCACCTCCGGGGGCGGGACGCTGGCGGAGGTTTCGGCGGCGACCACTTCTCCACCAGCCTCGCTTGCGGCCGATATATTCCTGGCGGAAGCCTCGGCACGGCTCTTGGCGGCGGCATCCATCTCGCTGGCCATCTGAAGGATCGCTTCAAAGGACCTGCCCTCGGGAGGAGGTTGGACGGGCGAGACCGCCAACGATTTTCCCTTCTCGGTGGCAGAAGGCTTGGGCCTCTTCAGCGCGCGGAGAGGAGTAAGGGTGGCCTTTCGCTTCTTGGCCGGTGGCGGCATGGAAGGAGCTGGATTTTCTCGGCAGGCGCTGGCGCTAGCTTCCGCGAGCGCAAGGGAGCCTCTCGCCGCCAGACCCTCAACACCCCGGCCTTCAGCGAAGGGTTGGCGCAGAGGGACCTCCCGCTCTCCTGCAAAGTTAAAACGCTTTAGCACTTCAGCGCAAGAAAATCTTTGATAAAAAAGGGAATCTGAGGCGAGACCGTACCTTCGCCCGAGTGAACAAATGGGAGGGAGTCGACGTCCCGCCGAAGATAGGGGACGTCGAACTCCTTGGTTCCGAAGAATTCCAGGATTGCGCTCTCGCGCGATCCCAGAGCGGGCGGCTTGTAGGCTGCGTCTTCATACTGGACGGGCTGAAGCGGGACGTTGCCGAAGTCCCCGCTGACGTAAACAAACTTCTCGCCCCAATGGTGGTGCTTGTTGGCGAGACCGGTAACCTCGAGCTGTTGTCCAGAGAAGAAAACTACCCCCCCTTGGCACGGAAGTTGAATAGCTTCCGGAAGATGGGCAGGCTAAACTCGATCCTCTCGGATCGCATATAGCATATGAATGCTATAAGTATCGCGACGGAGTTCGGGTTTAGCTGGGCGGGAACCACCCCATAATAGCGGAGAGCTAGCCGAACCTCCAGCCAAAGGGGGAGGCGGAAGCCCACCTCGAAATGCTCAAGGGGGATGGCAAGCTCTCCCGCCCCGGGAGTATTCACCCTATCGAGATTCCCCGGGTTCCGCGCCGAGAAGCCGGCGGGAACGTAGCGGTCGACGATCATGTTGTATTCATCGAGGGTGAGCTTGCAGGAAGGGAAGAGGTGTTTCTGGAAGGCTTCCGCACAATGGGCGCGACCCTTGTTCTCGCCAGGCATGGCTAGTTCGTGAGTAAGAGCGAGAGCTGGAGCGAGAGCTGGAGGGGGGTCGAAGCGGAAGCAGGAACGCGAGAGCACGGAGGGAAGGCTGAGGTTCCGGATCGAAGAAGTAAATGCGGTTGGTAGACTTCTCTATTTATAGGGAATCGTAATCATCATGAGTTCATCCGGCAGAGAGAGAAAGTGACAGCGGAGTACAGCTGTCAGAATCCGGGCTAACGACGCCTCGGTTCTCCCCCTCGGGATGACAGCGGTCAACGGTCGCTTCGGGTTTCGACGCGACTACCTGGATTGGCGCAAGCCTCCTAGGTTAACACAAACCTCCTAGATTGGCGCAAGCCTCCTAGACCGGCGCAAGCCTCCTAGGTTAACGCAAACCTCCTAGATCAGCGCAAGCATCCTAGATTGGTGTAAGCGTCTTAATTAAAAAGCCTCGCAGAGCGATAAAAAGAAAAAGGAAAAGAGAGACATGAGTAGAAGCGGGATTCTCGTTAGCGCAAGCAGGATAAAACTTAATTAGTAATAATGTTTATTACAGACATTGAAAAAGAAAAAAAAAAGAAGAAAAAAGAGATACATTGAGATTCAGAGCGTGAAGGCTAGTAGGGCTTCCAACTCCATCGTCCCCGTTCTCGCCGCCTAGTTCTTGGGGGCGCCAACGGGTTGAAGTAAGACGATAGCGTGGTACACCCAAGGTTGATCCGTCTGGCGTAATCCCGGATCTGCGAGATGCACCTCCCTGGCGAAGACTCGGCGGAAGGCCCGCGCGGGCAATCAGTCTCGCCCAAGAAGAAATCCCGCTCTAGAGCCTCCAGCCTTTGCTCCACAGATTCGCGGAATGCTTTCGCCGCGGCGGTATGGGCACGGTCTCGCCGGACAAGCTTGGCCAGGATGACCGAGATCTTCCTCCGTCTCCCCTTCACGCTCCCAGCACTGTTCAGGGTTTCCTCTATCTCGCCAGACGAAGGGAGGGGGGACTCTTCATCCTCTTCTTCCTCGTCTTCTTCTTCCTCTTCTTCTCCTTCCTCATTGACTCCCGACCGCAAGCCAGGATCACCTGCAGAAGAAACACACGAGAATTTTGGTCAAGGCATGACAATCGACAGTCCAGAAAAGTTTTCGCATACCTGCGGCTGGGCGAGAACCGTCAACCAAAGTTGGACGAGAAGGCCCGACCCCTCCATTGGTTCCATAAAGGAGGTGAAGAGGCTTGCCCAGCCCCGGGCGGAAGGGCTCGCGCACGATGACCCCGGCCTGGCCGGAAGCATGAGGGGAGTTGTCTTCTCTCAAGGGACGATCAGCATCCTTGAGAGTAGCGGAAGGTTCAGAAGCCGCCCCTCCCGCCTGCAGGATAGGATTGGCCACCGCGGGAGGCACTTCGACGGTTCTCGCTTCATCTTCCCGGGTGGTTAGACCCGGGTCGGCGGGAGCTGGCACTGCGAGAAGACGGTTCAGAAAGGAAAGGGTCGGGTTGAAATATTGACAAGGGAAAATGTACCTATCGTTCCGGTCTCGGCTGGAGGAATCCTCTCCGAGACCCGTGTTTGGTCCTCTGGGGGATGAGCGGGTAGGTTCGAAGGGCTGGGCGGAAGTTCGGCGTCATTATTGGGAGCGGACTCCTACGAAAGCATACTTTAATCATCGAATCTAATGCACAGTCAGCTCGGTAGACACGGGCGAAAGGCTTACCTTCTGTGGGGAAGGATCTCCCGCAGGATTGGGAGTGGGGGAAGGAGGATCCCTGTTCTCGCGAGAAAGGTCCCGCCGGACCGCCTTCGCCCTTTTCTTTTCCTTCTTCTTCGGCTCCGAAGGCCCGGCGGTTGAAGTCTTTTTCGCTAACCATGGAGCCACCGCCGCACAGTTAGCCAAGGCCCGCGCTTGGGCAGCGGCTAACCGGGCTTGGAGGTCTTGCGAAAGCGGTTTGGCAGCGCGTTTGGGATGCATGGTAAGCTCGCGCGAAAATCCCTGAGGCGAGAGCTCAGTTGGAAACCGTATTTTAAGGGCAGGGCGTATGGACGCCTATCAGTGCATATTTATAGTCGCAGTGGGACCCACCAAAAGATTCCCTCGATAGGCGGGCACGTGTCCAGCGAATATTTTGGGGGTTGGACTTGTCTTGTCGAGCGCAGGGCTAGCTCGAAAAGAGCGGGGATTGTGTACAACCCCATATTCGCTGGGAAGGACCCAAAGGCTACAGTCAGGATTGGGTTAGTCTCAGGCTAACCTCGGGTTAACCCTGAGGCATGCTTGTGGAGTTCTCGCCCTATAGGAGCTCTCGCCAAGGGCAGGCGAAAGCTGAGGGAACCAGGGCAGATGGTCGACCTCTCGGCAGGAGAGATCGTCGAACGACCGAAGCAGAGGGCCTGACCACGGAAGCTTCCGCCTTAGGGCTGGCTCCCGCCCAGGGGAGGCGAGAAGGCCCCAGGCAGGCCTTCGGTCGCGATAGCTTAAAGACCGTGAAGAGCGCGAACCTCCCTGGCAAGGGGTCTCGCCAAGGTTGGCCCGGGTGGGGGTCCAGCGAGAGCCTTCTCGGCCAGGGTTCTCGCCAAGTGGGCCCACGTGGTAGGGCCCGGCGCCCGTAAAGGGGATTAGTTTATAACGTATATTATCCCGAGGTAAAATTACCCAAATGCCCTTGGAATGACAGCGGGATTTGGCTATTGGCAGACCCCTCAGGGGTATTTCAGTATTTTCCGGTCAAAGGAAGACTATAAAAAGACCCATAGGGGGCTCTTTGGAAGGCAGGACTTTAATTACTCTCCAACTCTAGTGCCTTCTGAGGAGCTCCCAGCCCAGCATTTGGCTTTGGAGGGGAAGCTCTCAGAGATCTTCCGGGTGTGTGGTGGGACCTCCCAGCTGAGGCTTTGGGTCAGTCTTTGGACCTTAGCAGCCAGTCAAGGGTCGAGATAAGAGAGAAGTAGGCATCGGCTGCACTCTGGTTTGTGAACATTCGTTGGGGTCAATTTTGGCTTCAACAAGGTCGCTTAGTCACAAGATTAGCCGCGAATAGATGCTGCCGAGCTGAACAGATCGCCATAAGCGGAAAACTTTATTGAACAGGGAAAGATTGCCAAAGAGAAGATCACCTGGTCGCAAGCCGCGACTTTCTGCTAACCGACGATTGTAACCGCAGAGTCCGCACTAGTCCCTGACATAAGTCAGAACCAAGTCTCTGGCTTCTTAGCGCTATCCGCACAATCTGCACAGCAAAAACCGATCAACTTCTCAAACCTCGCGAATACAAAAACTTGTTCGCAGCAATCTACCGAGTTCACTTACTGTTCATTCAGTTGTAATGTTTATGTGACAAGGGGTCCTATTTATTGGCGCGAAGAGTGTGGTCACCGCCCCGATCGATAGGAACACCGCCCATCTCGCGGCGAGCACAAAGCGTTTCCGCACAGCGCGGACACGAAACCAGTTTGCCTTGTCCCCAGGACTTGACAGTCAGTATACTCGCGGACAATGCGGATACCACCACCAGTCCGCCACATCCTGCGGGCACAGCTCCAGTCTGCACACTCCAAGCCGGCAACTAGTATCAAGCTGACAAGCTGCCGAGCTCAACGGATAGAAAAGAAGTCCGCGTTAACCGCGCAAACTTGCGGACTGAGCACAACCGGACTTGGTTCAAATCAGACCAAATCCACACCACAAAGAGTCCAAAACACAGTCTCCAAACCGGCAAACTCAAGAACTAGTCCGCACAATCCGACGAACTTCAACACCAGTCCACACTAATCGGTGAAATCCACGGTTATACCAAACCACTCCACCAAAGCAAGTCCGAGGACACAAGTACATGCCGAACTCGCGAGCTCCAAAAGAGTCCGCAACATGTCGGACCCGGCGAACTCCAGATTAGTCCGCAGCTCACGGATACCAATCCTATCCGCCCGGTTACTTCCTGGGAACAAGCCAACTGCAGAATCACTGGCCGACCTGGCTAGTCGCCAATCCTGTTCGCCTACCCGCGCGGTCAGACCACCCAGTCCGCCACTTCTGTCCGCCCAATCCGCGCGGACAGTCTGCCCATACCACCACTTTCACTTCAAAAAATTCAACAAAACGTTCAATTTTTTTATTTTACTATTCTTTATTACAAAAAGATAATCTTATTAATTTATATGTTTTTTAAATATTTGCTCTCATATAGGTAAAATATTTTATCTACAATAAAAAATATGCTCTCACAAATGCTCGCAAACTCCCATGCACCTTCTCAATCAAAGTACTATATCGATTCGCCGTAGCAGCGGAGCCCTGTGCCTATGAGGTCACTAGTGTACACATGAAAAATATGGGTTGTCACTCATTCACATGAAAAATATGGGTGTTAATTAAGGTGATTGTTATTAGCACTACAGTTTTGACTAATCGCAGAACGTTTTCTCCTAATTTCTCACGTATTTTGAAAATACGTCTTGTACATGCATTTTTAGGAAAAGTGTTCAACACGAAAGTTGTAGATCTCGTCGAACACTTTTCTTAAAAATGCATGTACAATGCGTACTTTGGAAAATACACTCAGATTTCGCGCCTTTTAGAAATACGCATTGTACATGTATTTTTAGGAAAAGTGTTCAACACAAAAGTTGTAGATCTCGTCGAGATCTACAACTTTAGTGTTGAACATTTTTCCTAAAAATGCATGTTCAAAATATATTTTCAAAAGACACGAGAAATTATGAGAAATGTTGTGCGACTAGTAAAAAATGTAGTGCTAATAACAATCATCTTAATTAATGACAGTGCAGCTGTAGGTTAAGCCATTATTTAACCAATGAGTGTTAATTAATAACATGGAAATATAAGACTAAAATTATAATTTAACCTATTATTTAAAATCAGTTGTAGATTTTTTAGGACAACAGTTGTAATTAATTGTCAATATAGTGATATACCGTGCAAAGCATTTGATTGACAGCAGAAGTTAGTTGGTCTTCTACGTGATTTTTATTATTATATTATATAATAAATGCGCTATTAATGTGTCGTAAGCTGAGAAGATATTATTTTAAATTTTGAATTTCTATCGTATTATTTTTATTTTATTACAAATATTTCTTTATTTTTGGGAATGGTTAGTGTTGCGGACTAACTCGACGTCTCGATCGGGCCGAAATTTTTGGACGGTCTTAGCTCTCGGAACGGTCGAGCGCGCACACAGTCTATGAAAATAGAAAGTTGACACAAGAGGTTTAACGTGGAAAAACCCCTCAACTGGGTAAAAAACCACGTGACCGGATCTGTGCCGGTCAAAGTCTACTATAAGCTTGCGGTTACAATATGCTTGGAAAATCGGGGTGACAGACCGCTTCTCGTTACAACTTGGTGATGAGAAAGAATTCCTGACTCGCAACGGGCAACAGGCTGCGCCGAGGAAGTGTTGGGTGCTGCTTGGTGGCTGGTATGCTTGAGTGCTGATGATAGTCGTCTTCTTTATTTATCCACGCACTTGGGGACTTGAGCACTTCTCTGGCTTGCAAGCGGCTTGAGGATGACCTGAGGGAGGAGTTTAGCAGAGCTCTTGTCTGAGGAAGAAGAAGGCCGGAGGAGTAAAAATGTGAGAAATGAGGAGACCTGAAGCTCCTTTTATAGCCTTCAAGAGGTGGTTATGGTGGGCCCCCCACTAACCTGGTGGTTAGTTGGTGGTTACCTGTAGATCGGGCGACGATGGATGTTCCGTAGTGATCAAACGGTGGCCAACCTGCACGCGGAGGCAGCCTGACAACCAAGCGGTGGCAACGACGACGGCCGGTGGCATCGGGCGGCGGCGGGCGGCAGTTGCCGGCGGCGGCAGCGGCCGACGGTGTTGACAGCCGGTGGCCGGCGGCGGTAGTCGGTGGCGGCAGCGGCGGGCAGCGGGCGATGGTGGCGGCAGCGGCAGTTATTGGAAGGGGGCCCCCATGATCCTCCTATTGTGGTAGAGATCATGGGAGGTGGGTTGACCGATCAAACCCATGATTTTCATTATAGGAGAAATCATCGGGGAGAGTGGTTAAATGCACCCCCAAAGCTTTTAATAGAGGTTCATCCCCATCAATTATAGGTACCGTAATTTTGGATGTTGACATCATTTTATTAAAGACATCGTAATATGATTAAAGACATTCTAAAATGTTAATTGCCCCACAAAATATTTAAACGAGAAATTAAATTTGTTAATTGCAATATATAAAACATAGAGATCCAATTGCTTGACAACAATTAATGCTGAAAATATAAACAACAATATATTTAACAGAATTTTTTCAATAGCAAAATGATGTCAGTGCAGCATTCCCTTCCATATAACAAGGACAAGTGCCAAACAAAAAGACCATCCTAGATGTGATTTGCTACGCTAAAATTTTATGTGGAAAACAATAAATAAAACACGAATGTCGCAAAAAATTTCAACAGAAGTCTTCAACCCATTTGCATGAATTAAATTGCATTTTCAATTTTTTTGAAAGGTACGACCGCATGAATTAGACCATAATTAAGGTTTGATTCATGCGGTCGTAATCTCTTGGCCGGTGAAAATAAGTCCTCCCAAACGGAACCAAAATCTCCTGTGTTGAATTTTTGTTCCACAAGTCGCAAAATGGCGTCAACGTTCCCATTCCTCGAAGCCTCCACAACTATTCGAAAACGTTAGGTGACGAGTTAAAACCGAAATTTAACAGATGTAAATTAACCACCACGCATTTTACAATAAACAATAGATGAATGCACCTTCCATGTCAATTTTGGCTTTCTTTTTCATCCTCCATTTCAATTTCCAACTTCTAATAAATCAATGAAACAAAAATTTAGTGAAATGTAGACACTTCCAAACAATAAAAACAAACATGCAAGGCAGAAGGAGAAATACAGGATCCATTCAGATTTTGTGCTCCTTGCAGTTCAACTTGGTTGAACAACTTCCACAAACCCTATAAGTTGAGCATTTAAAGGTGAATCAAAACTGAAATTTGATGACTTAAGATTGAGTTGAAACACCAAGAAGAAGAAGAAGCTTAAGAGACTTACGGGTTGAGCAATTGGAATGAAAATTTGCAGCTTAGAGGATCCACAGAGATCTGCGGGTTAGGGAAATCTGCAAAGTGAAAAAAAAATGGAAATAAGAAATGTTAGGGATTGGAGATCTCCAGCGGCAAGTGAAAAAAAGAATAAAATCGTGACAAACAGAAGGCAACCTTAGGGATTTAGCTGTCAAAAACAAAGACAACGGATGTCTGAAAAGTGGAGTGGCGACCTTAAAGGCAGCAGAGGAGCAATGCCTAGAGAGGAGATCTTGATGCTTGGAGAGGATGGAGCGGCAGCTAGAGAGGAGATCTAGAGGGTCAGGGTGGGGCGCCAGCTGGAGTGGCGAGCGGGAGAGCCTGCAACGGGAGGGAGCGGCGCCTAGGGTTTGGTGTGGGGATGGGAGAGGTGTGAATTAGTGTGGTGCTATTAGGTTTTTTTTAGGAGTGGATTTATCCCTTAATTTTTACAATATGTGTGGTGCCAATAGCTAAAACTGCGGTGCCTATAACAATATTTCACTTTGTATTAAAAGTATTGTTGTAGGTCTCTAGTTTTCCTCCGGTCCGGAGAATTGAACCGTCTTAGTTCTGAGTTAGACTGGACGTGCAAACAGTCAAATGAAAACCAAGCAGCAATGACAAGAGACATTTTTAACATGAAAACCCAGAAAATGGAGAAAAACCAAGTGGTCGAATCTGCGTCAGACCAAAATTCATTGTTTTCCCTTTGTTTACAAGTATTTGAATTTCTCAGAGGGTGACATGTCACCTCTCCGTTAGAAGCTTTAAGTAAAGAAAACAGGAAAAGTAGTTAAGTTCATGAAGCCTTGAAGAGAGCGTCCACTGGAGTTTTCACGAGCATGTTCCTCTGAGTGCTTTCCTGCTCCTGCTGCTACGTGCGCGAGAGCACGGAGCACGAGCAAACCAGAAAGGCAGTAGAGCGAATTTCGAGCGAAAGAACGATCTAAGTCCCACGTCGTTCCCGGAAAACCTCAGAGCTCTATCTGATCTCTCAAGTTGTTTGTGTTCAAATGAAGACATGTGTGACTTTTATATCTTTCTTGAAGGAACGCGTTGGTAATTGTGCCTAGCTGAATCTTGAGTTGGCAAATGACGTCGTTTCTTTTTTGTCACTCGGATCACCAATTTTTCCAAAATAACGAACATGCCCCCCTGGGCGGCCCAGACGGCCTGGGTACGTTGCCCGTCGGCTGTAGCGGCCAGAGGCGGCGGGGCCGCCGGCGCACACACGCACTGGGCGCACGCGCTTGCGCGTCCATGCAACGAGCGCATGGGGGTCACACGAGCAGGTGGCGCACACGCGGGTGGAGTGCACACACAGCAGGGAGAGCGCGCCCGTGCGAGCATGCGTGCGCTGGCGAAGTGCATGGCCAGCGCGAGCCCACGGCTAGTGCGCGGGCAGTCGGAGTGCGTGTGTGCACGCTGAACAAGTGAGAGTGGCGGCCTACCGGACGGACTACTTATCGTACTGCAACGCAGTCTACTCCTAACAAGTAGAACACTAAGTAGAGCGGGATGGCGGAGTGGCATTAGTCTGACTTTACAGTCAAGAGTCTCAATACCTTATTAGAGTCTTTGTAGAACAAGAGACAGACCCACCTCTTGCTGTTGATTCTTTTCTTTGCTCTCTGGAGTGACTGACGCAAGCCGTATAATGGGATATAGGTACTCTAGATCAAACCGTAAATAAATCCTCCAATCACCCTGGGCTGAAGATCTACTGATCCCGGGAACTTCTGCCGTGGAAGGGATTCAGCTACATTAGCTTCTAACTGAGCCGTAGTCCAGTATTTCAGTAGAAACCCTGTGATTCACCTCCCTTGGAAGCAATAAGCCGTCCCCTGCTGCTAGCATCCAGCTTCATATCTTTATCGAACTATCCCAAACCACCTCTACCGCTCCGTGGGGTACGAGACTCCCCCTTCTGCTCTTTTATTCTGTATTGCAATCGATGTAAGGCTTCTCCATTCTCTTATTCAATAGAAGCAATGAGAATTCTTTGAGAAAGCCAATGCTCCGTTCACCCGGGATCTCATCTCTTTAGCTCGACTTTCATTTAAGGAGCAACTAAAAAGAGAAGGATGACATGAATCTCTGATTGAATTGAATGAATGTTCAGCAAATCTAATTGATAAGAAAGCCAGCTAGGGGAAGGGGAATAGAAAATGGGTACACTCTGCTGACATTGACGATGGTGGGAAATCCGTGCTCTCACTATGCTTTGCTTTCTTCTCTTATACTGCAATTTAGAGTGAGATATGCCGGTTGTCGCATATCAGCTGTTAATAGCAATTTTCCCTGCTTGATAAAGCAATTGTTCTTGCCACCCCCGTATCCTTCCAAAAATCCTATCTCGTATATGCTTGAACAGTTACCTCTTTTTTCTACCAAGGGGAGCAGGAGAGAGAGTGAACTGGATTGGATTAAAAGAACAAAACAAGAAGGAAGAGCATGCTAAGTCCCAGTATCTCGTGAGAGGTCAGAGAAAGTAAGGCTAGCTGCGGAAGAGGCTGCTTTGATTGGGATATTCTTTGTTAGAAAGAGGGCTCGCCCGGAAGACTTAGAGCTTCGTGTTGAGTGAGATGTTCTGCCTAGAAGCATCTTAATAGAATAACATAGGGATTCCAAACAAATAGATGGTGAGTATCTTCCTGGATCTAAGCGGCAGAAGACGGAGTTTTGCAGCTTGGATGAACCTACGATAGTAGTTTACCAGGCCAAGAAAAGAGATTCACTCATATACCTTTGTTTGATGGGGCCCTCCTTTCAGTCTCAGCTCTGAGAACTTCGATTCTTTGCTATGACTTCGCCCCTGATGATACAATAGATTCAGACTTGAAATCAATCTGTTCCTTGCCGAAAGCAATCAGCAATCCCGGTGTCCGCTAAAGCGGATAGTTTTGACAACCGTCAAATCAGGTTCTCATCGCCAGTTGGAAGGTCCGAAAGAGAAAATCTTCTTATCCCAAATGGCATAGTAAATATGGGTTTTGACAACTGCGAGATAGGACCTCTTTCTTCGAGCCCTCCTTTCCAGGGTGAAGTGTGGAACCGATTCGGAATCTTAGCCCGGCCGCCCCTAAAAAGACATCTTTCCCTAACTAAAAGCTATCTTTCTCACTCACTTGATCTTAGGATGGATACGGGAAGAGTGAAAAACGTTTTGTTTGGCCGGGAGGTCCCCTCAACCCTAACTTCACACTGAACCGAATCCCGATTTAGCTATGACGTTACCACGAGGGACAGCCTCTCAACCATCCCACCTCCGGACCCGAAGCTCTAGGTCGCATTATGATTTTCAGTCAAGGGCTCCGAGACTTCGCATAATGAGGAAATGGTAGCATGCAGGCAGAAAGCCAGGTATAGGTTGAGGCGCACTCCTGCCCCCCTTTGAAATTTTGCATTCCAGTTCCAGAGTGATATCCTAAAGAGCTCTACAAGCGGTATTGCCTTTTCTCTTTCTACTTCCTTCGGCAATCCATCCCTTTTCCTAACTAAAAGAAGGAATACCAGCGAGAAAAGCACGAACCAGAAAGAAAAACCTGTCTTCACATGAGCGATGTGCCACTGAAGCTTCAATGACCGTACTAAGCTACTCGTATGTATAAAGAATGACCAGCCCACCCTTGAAATTGTTCTCTATAGTTGAGCCGTAGCGGATAGACCTTCAAAGTAGTCTTTCTTCACTTCCGAGCTGTCTTGCCGGATATCTCTCTCAATAGAAGTATAAGTCATCTGGTCATCCATCTCTACCTCGGCACTCTAACCGCCCTTCCGCAAAGAGAAGAGGGTTAGGAAACTCGATCTATTTTGCTTGGTCCTTAGTTAGAAACCAGTAAAGTATAATGTTCTATTTAAGTTAGAAACCAGTAAAGGAACCTCATCAAGTATAATGTTCTATTTAAGTGAGTTCTCCTAACACAGTAACACTGATCCCTAAACAATGCTGTTATATTGTCACTCAAATCTATATTTACTATGTTAAAATGAATTTTCAAGTTTAGGCATTTGGAAAAAATCTCAACCTTTATATTATAATCATGGGAAATATATCGGTCGTCCCATCACAACTACCTCAGCATAATATTTGGGTTAAACCGTCCTCCCGTCTCTCTCTGACTCTCCTCATCACTTATTTTGCCTATCTCATTCCCAATCTCGTCTCTTGTTGCGGATTGCTCAAGATTCTTGATAGATCAGATTAAATTGAACCGTCTTAGTCCGGAAGTGGTCGAGCGTGCAATAGTCACAGTAAGTAAAAAAGCTAGGCATGGAATTTTTTTAACGTGAACAACCCGTCAATCAGGTAACAAACTACGTGGTCGGATTTGTGCTGATCAAACCTCCACTACTTGTTGGTTGCTGATATAGGATTTATTTGAAGAACTCGAGGACGACAGACCGCCTCTCGCTATTATTGTGGAGAGAGAGAATGAGAAGGACTCGGAGGGTGACAAACCACCACTCTCAGAGCTAAGTATTTCTTCATGAGTTGTGACTTGTGAGCAGCAATGCATTGGACGCGCTTTGAAGTCCTTCGCTGTTGCTCGGAAGTAGGGGGATGCTCGGATGTGGGGGCGGCTCGCTACTCTCATCCCGGTGTCTGAGGCTTGGAAGCTCGAGCGGTGCGCTCTACGCGCCTTATTCTTCGTGGCTTGTCTCTTGTTGCACTTAGATGAGTCTGGAATTGCTTACTCGTCGTCACCCGACGAGATTGCTGCTGAGCAGAGGGTGTTAGGCATACTGAGTGTTCTGCACGTCGGACTGCAGTTGGGCGGTCCTTGGCAGGTTGTGAAGTTGGTCTTGTAAACTATTGACAATGTGGGGTGTACGAACTTTGAGCACTCTGGCTGACTTGGTCTGCTGACGCTGAGGAGACTTGGTGGTCCTGACGGAGCACACGGAGGCGCGCTTAGGACAATCTTCATGGTGGAGCGCTTGGAATAGTCTTGACGGCGGAGCGCGTGGAGGCGCACTTGGAACGGTCTTGACGGCGGAGCGCACTTGAAAACGAAGGGGAATGATGGTCAATTTATAGATTTTAGAAGGGGCGAATCGGTAAATTCCCCCCATAACTACCGACCAGACGAATAGAATTATCTGAAATGAGACACACGGATCACAAATTTTATGCAAATGTCGATACCTCCCCCTGGCGGTTTTGAGCCCAACGAGCAACCCGGACGCCTGACCGGCGAGGGGAGGGGCGGCCCGGACGGCAGCCGTGGCCGGGAGAGGCGGAGGCTGGAGCTTTGCGCTCCCAACTGGGTGCCGGCGGGAGGGCGGGCGGCCAAAAGGTTGCCTGCCCTTAGCGACGGAGTTGCCGCCCAATCCGTGCGGCCTCACTCCTCCCATCGGGCGCCGACGGAGGCTCACGGCGCTAGCCGGTTTCGGTGAGAGGGCTTGTTGCCACGTGGTTGGAGGGCCAGGAGACGCGACGGTTGCCGGGTGGGTTCCATACGTGAAAGCTCGCTGTTACGACCGTCCGATCACCGCTCCAGATCGTGTGGAGTTTATGCAGCCAGCTCTAACTTTAAAATAGACGTTATTATTGTACCGTTATTAAGAGCTTTATAAATACTAATAAAATGTAATTGGTAATTAAGCAGTTAATAAAATCTCTTCTTAATCTTTCGTCTTCTTCTTTCCCCCTTCTTCTCTTCTCTGCTGCCAGCAATGGCTTCCTATGTTCCGCTTGTCCGATAACCACCTCCTACATTTGGTACTCTCGTCGATCTTCTCCATTTTTGACACCATTCTTTTCCGTTCTTCCGCCATGGCGGATAAGACTCGCTCCCATGATTCCCAAAACCAGTTATTGATGGCGTTACAAACAGAGCAAACTGCTCGCCAGGCCCAGATTGACGAATTGAAACGCACAATGACCAATGATCTGGCGCAGCAACTGGCGGAATCCCACGAAACCACGTCGGAACAGTTTTCTTCCTTCCGCGAAACCCAAGCAAGGAGCCTGCCTCGGCGTTACGACATACTGCTGCAGCCAGCGCTTTTGCTCCGCTTCCTCCGGCTGAAACGGCGTCTTCTTCGGCCACCAGTCCAGTTCTTGCCTTTCGCCACCGTATTTACGGCTCAGGTCGCCGCCGCACCGTCTGTTCCAGAAAATTTATCAAGCTTGCTTGGACAATTCATGGCTCCACCAGTAACCCAGGTCGTATCTCTTCCTCCCCATAAACCTGTTCGAATTAATTGTCCTCGTTTTAGTGACGGCAATCCGACGGATTGGTTGTATGAATTAAAATTGTTCTTTCAATATAATAACGTACTCCCACAAGATTATCTTGTGTTGGCAGCGGTTCATCTTGACCCTCCTGCCTCGTGTTGGTATCATGCGTCTTTGCGTGATCAAACGACATTAACATTTCCTATTTTTGTTGACGCAATTTTTAAACGTTTTGGCCCATGTTTGTATGACGATCCCACGGCGAGCATCACAAAACTTACTCAGACATCAACTGTACACAAATATAAAAAACAATTTGACGATCTGTGCGCTCGTGTCACGGGTATGTCCGTGACGGCGCTCACAAGCACCTTCGTTTCGGGACTTAATCCTCAAATTCGACATTTAGTTAGAACACAACGCCCCACCAATTTATACGATGCATTCTCGTTAGCTCGAATGTTTGAGGATGAAGCGAAAGAGAAAACACGATCTAAAACTACTTCCCAACAACATACCAAGTGGTCACAAAATACGTTTTCCAAACCTGCTATTCTTCCATCGTCATCGAAATTTCAATTAAACACCTCACACCCGGCGAATTACAATATCGCCGAGACAAAGACTTGTGCTATAATTGTAACGAGAAATATTCATATGGACACCTTTGTAAGGGAAAATGCAGTCTTTTATATTTTGATGGCACTGAGGAAGGCGACGAGGATCCCCTAGAATTTTCTCCTGTCGAAGAAATAGAGAAACCAAATCTATCGGCTGTATCTATACATGCATTACATGGTCCTATACTAGCACATTACTTACGAGTCACGGCTTTTATAAACTCTCATCCTCTCGAGTCTTTAGTCGACGGGGGGAGCTCACACAATTTTATTTCAATAAGGGTCGTATCATACCTTTGTTTACCAGTTACACATATATACCCTCGTTCCCAGTCTATATGGGAAACGGAACATCTATTAATTGTCTGGGTAAATGCACAACAATTACATTACCCATACAAGGTAACTCTTTTAAAACACATTTATACTTCTTAGACCTTCACGGTTCAGATATCATCCTAGGAGCACCGTGGATGCATTCACTGGGACCGATCACCACAGATTATGACAAAAAAACAATATCATTCAATGGAGCACACTGACTTATTATACTACAAGCACATAGTTCCACACATCTCACAGAAGCTTCTTACCCTCAAATGGCGCATCTAATGTCTTTACAAGGCGAAGCGTGTTGCTTCTTGTTGCACACAACTAAAACTCCTTTAGAAAAGGGTCCTTCCAATTCAATACAATTGCTGCCGCAGAAATTTCCATCTCTCCTCTCACAATATCACATGCTCTTTCAAGAGCCACTTGCATTGCCACCCCACATGACTTTGGACCATTCTTTTCCCCTAATCCCTAATTCATCCCTAACTAATATTAGACCTTTTGCACTTCGAGTTTCAACCAGAGATCCTCATAAAGAAAAAAGATAATACTTGGCGTTCTTGCGTCGATTATAGGGCTTTAAACAAAATTTCCGTTAAAGACCGATTCCCCATTCCGACAATTGATGAATTACTTAACGAGCTTTTCTTAGCAAGAGTCTTTTCCAAATTAGATTTACGTGTTGTATATCATCAGATAAGAATGGCGGAACACGATATTCACAAAACGGCTTTTCGTACGCATCACGGTCATTATGAATTTACTGTTATGTCATTTGGGTTAACCAATGCACCGTCAACTTTTCAAGCTGTAATGAATTCTATTTTTCAACCTTATTTACGTAAGTTCATTGTGATTTTTTTTTGACGACATCCTAATATATAGCATTAACGAGGAAGATAATTTCTTTAACCTCACTATAGTCTTTGAATTACTTCAAAAACACCAACTTTTTGCCAAAATTTCAAAATGCATGTTTCTTACTAACACCGTCGATTTTTTAGGTCACGTAATTGCTAATGGTACGGTCTATCCAACGAACATCAATATATACGCAATACTTAATTTTTCTCAACTAAAACACAAAAGGATATTAGAGCCTTCTTAGGTTTAACAGGATACTATTGAAAATTTATCAAAAAAATTTCTATACTAGCAGTCCCGCTATCGGATTTATTAAAATCTTCATCATATTTTTGGGATGAATCGACACAAAAAGCATTTTATACGCTCCAAAAATTATTAATCGAAATGCCCATATTAACATTACCAGATTTTTCAAAGCCTTTTTGTATTGAGACCGATGCTTCAGGTATTGGAATTGGCACAGTTTTGCTCCAAAGCTCCAAACCCATTGCACATTATAGCCGCAAACTTACTAAATTGATGCAACGTAAATCAACATACGTTAGAGAGTTATACGCGGTCACATCCCCGGTAGCCAAATGGAGGCATTACCTCTTTGGACATCATTTTATTATTTTCACGGACCACAAAAGTTTACGCAATTTATTAACACAAGACTTGCACACGCCGGATCAGCAGTTATTCTTGTCAAAATTACTTGGGTATGATTATTCAATATAATATAAACCAGGCATTCATAATAGGGAAGCTGATTCCAGCTAGTTTGCAAAATCTAACGGCTGTCACTTCTTTCTTGTTAGATGGGTTAATCCACGAATATAAAAAGTATGTTTTTACACAAAAATTATTATCAGAATTACCCAATAAAACTACCTATCCTGAATGAGAAAAACATGGAGAGTACTTATACTTCAAACATCGTTTATACATTCCGGAAAATTCGCCAATTAAAACGTTAATAATTACAGAAGCCCATAATACACGTTTTGAGGGACATTCAAGCATACGCGGCACCATGCACAAGATTCAACAACAATTTCATTTTCTCAATTTAAAAACAGCGGTAACCAAATTTATTAAAGAATGTACAATTTTTCAACAAGCTAAACCCACAAATCATTCGCCGTTTGGCCAACCCTTGCCCACGCCAACAAAATTATGGTCCGACATTACAATGGACTTTATAACTCATTTGCCGATTTCTAATACGTTCTCCATCATTTTAGTAGTTGTGGATCGCTTTTCAAGGGCTGCACATTTTGCACCAAAAAACTGTCTTAAACAGGGCCTCTAGTGGATGCGGTTTTTTGGGATAACGTAGGAAAATTACATGGAATACCTGAATCAATAATTTCTGACCGCGACCCAATTTTTTAAAGTAACTTTTGGAAAGATCTCTTTAAAATACAAGGGATTCAGCTGAAGTATAGTTCAGCGTATCATCCTCAGACAGATGGTTTAACCGAACGGGTGAATCATTGCTTAGAACAATATTTACGGCTTTTTACATTCAAACATCCAAATAAATGGTCTTATTACTTAAGTTCAGCAGAATATCAATACAATACATCATTTAATTCAGTGGCTGGCATGACCTCTTTTGAGGTTATGTTCGGTCGCACACCTTCTGGTTTACTCTCTTATTGTGCAGGTACCACAAAATTAGAAGCAGTAGAAACTACGATGCGAGAATGTGATGAGCTTATTCAGAATTTACTAGATAATTTACACAAGTCTCAACAACGAATGAAGATGCAAGCTGATAAACATCACACAGATAAGCAATTTCAAAAAGACGACTGAGTTCTACTACTACTACACCCATATCGGCAAACATCCATTAAACGACCAGCAACGCGCAAACTCTCCCTGAAATTTTATGGTCCATTTCAGATTACAGAACGAATCGGGGAAACAACCTACAAGCTTATGTTGGGGGTTCCGCTCAAGATAGTCCACTAAGGCTCATCAATGTGGAATGACCTTATATAATATCTCCAGCGTAGAGTCGTTACACTCTAGTGACACGAAACTCATAGGGTCGTTCCGAGTCGGTCCTGACACGCGCGGACATATAAAATAAATATCCTAACAGCTTAAAATTCCTGCAGAGTCTAAGATTCATCGGGTGTTCCACATATCGCTGCTCAAGCCATACTATGATCTACTTCTACACCAGCTACAGTGCTACCAGACAAAAGTTATAACAACATTCCAGTCCATAGACCTCTGTCGATTATTAGTACAAGAGATATTTACAGTAAAGGCAAGAAAAAAACACAGGCGCTGGTTCAATGGACGGATTTGCCTCCGGCTGACAGCACCTGGGAGGACTTGGATTCCCAGGAAGCAGACCTAATAGAACTAAGCACGGAAACCTCTGAGGAAAAATCAGCAGCGGACAGATTGACTTGGAAGAACACTTAGAAACGTATCCCTCGGCGTGGTTCTTCAGTAAACAAGGAAATAAATTCGAAACTTCAATACAAATTACAGGAAAAAACATGGCTGAAAATAGGGAAACTCACAAAAAGAAGACCTGGCTCCCCCAAAGCCGAGTTGTTCCAGTTGTTGCAGTACCCTCTCAAACTGAAAAAGAATACAAAGTCTCAGCCAAGCGAACCTCCAGCCTTCCATGCATCTTTTGGCCGGCGGGCAACTTCTACCTCCAGACCGACATATCTGCTAGCACCGGCTCTAGCGAAACACCTCGCCGTCATTCCGCGAACCAGCTGTAACTTTAAAATAGACGTTATTATTGTACCGTTATTAAGAGCTTTATAAATACTAAAACAATGTAATTGGTAATTAAGCAGTTAATGAAGGCTCTGTTTGACATTTCGGGCCGGCGGGAGGCCAGCGAGGAGAGAGTAACGCTCATTTAGAACGGTCGACTGATGCTCCGGGCTGGCACCCTTTTACGCCGGCCGTTCTCTCCCGGAGCTCGCCAAACAGCCTTTCTCCGTCTCGTTCAGGCTGGAACAGCGCCCCGCCGCCGGAATGTCAAACAGAGCCGAAAGCTCCTCTCAATCTTTGGTCTTCTTCTTTCACCTTCTTCTTCTGTTCTCTGCTGCCAGCAATGGCTTCCTCTGTTCCTCTTGTCCAATAACCACCTCCTACACTCGCTCGCGATTGCAGTCTCGCCTCGGGCATCTTCTAACAATCGCAGCATTACCATTTCCTTGCTCTGGTAAGAAGACCAACAGGAACGGCGGTCTTTTCAGGCTATCATTGGCTCCATGCATTAGTAGTCATTAAGGGGGAAGAAAGGCCATCTCGGGTTTCCTGCCTGACATTCATTTTATTTCTTCCTGGATCCGCTTGCAGGAAGGATTCATGGCACCCCTTTCCCCTAAAACTCCATTTCCGTTTTCAGTTTTAGAAACTATGGAAAGTGTGGATGAGGGAAGGAGAGGCCGCTGTCTTTTTAGATCTACCGCCGGCGAGATTGGTCGGAGCGGTCGGGATATCTTCATCTTCATCGCCAATCAATGGAGGAGAGGGTTCTCTTTTTGGTTTGCGGCAGCGGCCATGGAGGCGGCTGCTGCGGGGATGGCGGCGATGGAGGCGGTTGCTGCGGCGATGGAGGCGGTTGCCCCGGCGATGGCGGCGACGGCGGCAGTTGCCGCAGCGATGGAGGCGGTTGCCGCAGCGATGGAGGCGGTTATCGCGGCAACGCGGCGATGGAGGCGGTTACCGCGACGACGAAGGCGGTTGCCGCGGCAATGGGCTTTTTGGATAACCGCACCCATACAACAGGTGCCACTAGCACTTCTAATTAGGAGACCTCATCACCTCTATTTTTTCCTGCCATCGATTTCGCTCTATGGAACATTATGGTTTTTATTCTCAAATTTTCTATTTATCTAGACCTACAGACAGCTTTATTTCCATTTCCGGCAAGCTAGTTTTGCCGCCCTCAATTAACCACCTTTGTCTTGGACGGAAAATTTTTCCATGTCTGTAGCGTTTTCTGTGCTAGGAGCGCTGTTAAATAGGACTTTCAAAAAACGCGGGCCCACTTCTTTACTCCAACTCCGTCGACTATTCGTCCCTAACCTAGGCAACTGAAGTGACGCAATCTCCGGCCCAGGCGAGGAGAACTCCAGCAGATTTCTTGCAAGGCTAACTCCGGCGAGTCGTACCTGTTAATGTAGGCGAACGCCGACGGCCAACTCTTCCTCTCTGCGCACTCGCGATCTCCGGCAGATTTCCAAGCGTATTTTCTCGCCGACGGAGGGATTGAGAAGAACTTGGTACGACTATTTTTCCAGCAACTGGAAGAAGCGAACGACGGCCTCATCTCTTTGCAGTTAGGATTTGTGAACTTGTATATACAACTGTATTTATGGTATAATGTATGACTGTATTTGCAGTTAGTGAATGTAAAACTGTACTTCAGGTTTGAGCCATTGAATTTCTTTTGGCTTACTCAGGTGCCTGACTGCTTCTTTTGTCCATGGAGAAAGGGAGTACTAGTGGTAAAATGGAGGAAGACATTGATGTAAGCCTTTCTTTCTTGGTTTGAGAAAGGGAGTCTTTCTTTACTTGAAAAAATGAGTTTTTCTGTGTTAACATTTTTTTAACCTGCAGATTAAAAAAGAACATCTTTGTTTCCTTGTTGTCCATTCAGAGGAAGATGCATAGAAACACACAAAATCGTCACCGATTAAATATCGCAAATTAGATACACGGATTGGTTGTCTTGCATGTTGTCATTTTAAAACGGATACAGATGGTAAGAACTGGACGATTGAAAAATTTGTGCAGGAGCACAATCATCCCCTTGCATCTGAGAAAGAACATCATTTGTTGAGGTCACTACAAGTATAATGATACTTATTTTTTTCAATATAGGAAAGAAAGCTGAATTGAAGAGCAGAACAATCCTTGTGAATGATAATCCATCGAAAACAAAGGTCTACAACTTCTTCGATTCTCCAGAATCTGTGCACCAGTCAACCCCACAGGCCACTCCTGCAGATATTGATTCTCAAGAGAACTTTGACTTAGATTTGTCTTTTAATTTTTGTAGTATCTCAGATGTTTTCAAACCTGTGCTGTGACTTATATTTGACTTAGATTTTAATTTTTTAATCGATTCTCGGATATCAATTCTCCAGAACCTGTGTTGTGAACTTGTCAATATTTGCTTGTACAATCTTGTATTGTTGATGAAAAAACAGGAGTATTTACTGAATGTGAACTTTTCCCTAAACTAAGTTTTTTAGATAACTTAAAAACCTATGTTGTCACTTAAAAAATCCACGAAAACTTCGGCAGTAGAAGTGCCAGAATGGTGTTTCTAACACATTAAACACAATCAGCAAACATAAATAAAAATAGGAATGAATGTAAAACCAAACATTGATGTTAGTATTAATTAACCAAATCTTAATTTTTCCCCACTATCTGTAGGCCACAAAATCTATCAAATTCATAACGTCATAACATTTAACTGTTCAATATCACTAGTTGTTAGTATTAATTATGTTAGAAAATGCCCGAAAAATATATGCTGCAATTTCTGGCCGAAATCGCGGCATCTCTTTACACCAATTCTTTTTTCTGGCCATGAAATAGTCTTGACCGACAATGCCTCCTCCATGAATTTCATCACGAACACGCCGCAGTCATCTTCGTTATCTTGTTGCGGCAAATTAGGAACCTCGTTAATAGGCTAGTTGATAATATCTGTTGGCAATATTTCACTAACCTCCTCGTATAAAATCTTAGCCTGCATAATACATTAATTGTCAGAAAACATGTAAACTCAACTTTCATATGGGTGTGTATTGATCACTAGCGTGAAATTGTACCAAGTCAGGAAGGTTGGAACGATGACGCCCACTTTTAAACGAGTCGTAGAAATCCCAGCATTGTTCCTTCTGACGACACACAAGCAGTGTCCAATGGCTTGACACATGACAGGGCATAAGCATGATATCAGATGTCGTGACACTTGCCAATGTTATATAGTTCAACAAGATCTTGCTGTTTGGCACCTTGTTGCCTTATAATACTGCACAATGAGGTGGTAGATTTTAATAATTTCAAACTTTAATATAAAATATGCGCATTATAAAGAATCACAAAATGAAGCACGTACTGTATGATTTTTCGAAACGTATAAAAAGGACTTCATTCCTTCAAATGACCTCTTCTGCTTTGAACCAAGGAACAATGCATATGCATCAATGTGAGCATCCGTTATTCAAGCCGTTCCCAACAGATTATCTGCATCCCCTTGAGTCATCTCAATGTTTTTACTCGAGAAAATAACATTGGACATGTAGTAATAGTTAAAATCAGTGTGAGAATGATAATGATAAGCAATTATCTGTATAAAAATATGTGCATGACAAGTAATAATTACCTCTCCTTGAATTTAGTTAGGATGAAGTCAATGCTATCTCGAATTCGAGGGTTTATATGGTGTCTAGCGGGAAAGCTAGGAACCAAATCACGATCATTCCTCCTCCTATATGCAATCTTTTTTACTCGAACGAAACATGATTCTTTGGTTGGGCTTTGAAGTGTAATGATCTGGGGTATGGATGATGTGAGTGATGTGGGTGAGACCTTAGTCTGGGGTGTGGATGATGTGGGTGATGTGAGTGATGGTGCATGACGATGGAATTGGGACGTCGCATCTTGCAACTTTTTAAACCAAGTTTCATAAAAAAAAAATTCAATGAGACTTCAACCTTAACAACTTCTTCTTGTATATAAACACGAAGTCGAGATTCCATTTTGTTCTAATCTTCCCCTACATTTCCTCTCTTCACCTTCTTCTTCTCCTTCTCCATCCTCCTAAGAAATCTACTTTCGCTCTTCAAAACTATCTTTTTCCCCACCTCCTCGAACTTCATTTTCTCTTTCTCATGCTCGATATTCTCGAAATTTGAGTCCACCTCAAACTTCACCTTCTTCACCCCCCTTCCCTTTCTCTTAGTTGGCTTCACATCTTCAAAATTAGACTCCGCCTCCTCTGGTCCTAGCAACTCCTCATCCTTCTTCACACTTCCAAACTTGTATCTAATCTATAAAATAAAACAAAATGTAGTAGAGTTACATAGGCACAAAACTTGGTGTGAATTAAGAAGTTCATTAAAAATACCTGCTTGGGCTTCATGAGCTCACTCGGCAAATCCAAACAGAACTTTGCATTATATCTTATTTTGTCCGACCATCGACAAATTCGAGACCGAACCAGAAAATGTACTACTCTTTGTACATTGGTGTGCTCAAAGAACCACACCTAAAAAAACAAATGTTAGTTTGAATAATTAATAAACCAGTAACCAAATAAGAAACACATTTCTTACCAACACAACTATCGAGCAGCCTTCAAAGTAGCTTAAACAGATATCAGCATCTCGAATTGCATTGGCCCGACTCAGGCAATCTAGTTGTGAATGCAAGAATGCATGAATGACCTTAACCCAATTGTACTCTCTCATGGCACATATACCATCCTCCAACACGCCCAGACACATCAGAATCGATAGAGTCTTCATGGGGAAGAAAAATACAATCAACAAATACCTAATGAGTGTATTTACTCGTCTTTGCTCGAGATCGAGGGACCATTCTTCATTCACAAGAAGGTGCATATCGTTGATCAAGTCCTTGTGAGATAACTCCATACATGGGAGTCTAGAAAAAGGGAAATCTCGACCACGGTTTGGTAGCCCCAAAATCATGGACTTTTCATTAACTGTAAGTTTGAGGTAATGATTTCTTAAAAGGAAACACCCATTTTCCCTTCTGCATATCTTCACGAGGACTTACAAGAGTGAGATGTTTTGTGGCAATGCCGGAATGGAAATTAAAGGTAGAACATGTGTTTCCCTTAGAACAACCTTTGATTCCTCGGAAATGACCTCGAGGAGAGGACGGGCATTCACCACGAACGTTGAGACCGCACACTGATAGCTTAAATATTAATTTGCTGCCAGACATCTGAGTAAACCCAAAGAATACAGTGGTTCAAACTAATGTAGTTGCAGTTGGCCAAACATGATACAGTCGTATATACAGTTTTACAATAACTAACTGCAAATGCAGTCGTACATTAAACCTGAAATACAGTTGTATATACAGTTTTACATTCACTAACTGTAAATACAGTTGCACATTAAACGTTAAATACAGTTGTATATACGATTTTACAGACTGTATATGCAAATATAGTTGTACATTATACCTGAAATATAGTTGTATATACAGTTGCACAAACAATCAATTACTTGAAATACAAATGTATATACAGTTGCATAAACAATCACTTGAAATACAGCTACACGAACAAACACTTGAAATACAGTTGCACAAACAAATACTTGAAATACAGTTGCACAAACAAACACTTGAAATACAGTTGTATATACAGTTGCACAAACAAGCACTTGAAATACAGTTGCACAAACAAACACTTGAAATACATTTGTATATACAGTTGCACAAACCCTAACTGCAAAGAGATGAGGTCGTCGTTCACTCCTTCCAGTTACTGGAAATATAGTTGTACCTGGTTCTTCTCAAGCCCTCCGTCGACAAGTAAATGCCCCTGGAAATCTGTCGGAGATCGCGAGTGCTCAGAGAGGAAGAGTTGGCCGTCGGCGACGCCTACATTAATAGGTACGACTCATCGGAGTTCGCCTCGCAAGAAATCTGTCGGAAATCGCACTTCGGTTGCCTAGGTTAGGGAAGAAGAGTTGACGGAGTTGGAATAAATAAGTGGGCCCGCGTTTTTTGAAAGTCCTATTTAACATCGCTCCTAACACAGGGAACGCTACACACATGGAAAAATTTTCCGTCTTGGACATGTTTTATTTCAGAGTTCTTCTTTACCTTGAAAATAGAGTGACAGGTATGACCCCGTCCCTACGGCCAACCGCGACAGTACCTCAATTGTGATAGTGCACGGGGGACCCATGTGTCCCAAATGACATTGTTTCCATGCGATGGAACTCCTGTCTCTCGCAAACTCCTGAATGTTATATTCCCCTAGTCACTCATTTTGGTTGTGTGCACATATTTTGCGAGCAGCTGGAAAAACACATTTAATTATAGGTAAATTACTTTAGAGTTTATGGTTTAGAATTTAGGATACTGTCTATATGAGAGCGCATTTTTTAAAATTAAAAAGATATATTTTAAAAGGTTAGAAATTTTTTTTAATAATGAAAGGGAAAATTAGAAGGAGAATATTTAATGAAATGAGGTTTTTTTTTATAATATAGATGTTATCTTAACCTTACAATATTGATCTTTATCTTTATTTATGATTGAAATATCACATCACACATTAGTGCTCAGACCTTAGCAAACACAAATGAGAGCTGCGACGTCAGAGGAAGAGGGGTTATATTGTACTGTGCAGTGCGTTATTTAATGGTTGTCAGTGCATCAATACTCGTGCTGAGATATGTGCGCTAGATTGATGCACTCGCAACCGTCAAATGGGTTGCACTGCACGGTGCAGTACAACACACCCTCCCGCATATGATGCCGGACCATTTGTACTCAGATCTTTATCTTTATTTAGATTGAGTTTGATCCCAATTTCAATATCTCTATCCCTGTCACCACGAAAGGGAGGTCATGCGGCCTCCCGTTTCCCGTCGCCGCCCTCGTTAAGCGGCGGGCACCCTTCTGCTGAAAATGGGTGGCCATCCCTGTTAAAGGGCCTCCCTTCCTCCGAAAGCGGGCAGCCAACCGGCAGCCCGTTTCCTGCCGCCGCCCCCATAGAGGGGCGGCCTCCTCTTCTCCTAGGCCGGGCGGGCAAATTGGCTGCCCGACATTAACCCCCGGCCATCTCCGGTCACTATCCTTGTCAGCCGCTCCTCTCTAGAAGGAGGAGCGGTTATTTTCCGGGCGGGGGTGGTCTTGTCGTTTGCGTAAATATGACTGTTGAAGCCAAAAACTAGCCTCAACGAGAGTTTGGACCTTGGGGTGTAGCCGACACCTACTTCTCCCAAACCCAGACCCTTGACCAGTAATAAAGAACCAAGACCTAACCCTAAGCCTCAGCTGGGAGGTCCCTCCACTAACCTGGAAGATCTATGAGCGCTTCCCCTCCTTAGGTAATTGTTGGGCTAGGAGTACCTCAGAAAGCAATAAGTGATTTGAGAAAATATGAAAGTTTGACTTCTGAGGTACTTTGTGGATCTTATTTATAGGATCCCAGTATCTGGTCAGCCAACAACGTAACTCCGTTGTTCTAAGAGGATATTTGCAGCCAAACTTGGTCTGCCAACAGCGTAACTTCGCTGTTCAGAGGGACTAAATGCAGACCCAAGGGCATCCTGGTAATTTACATCTAGACCCTGCTGGGCGGAAGCCCTTCCGCCACTCTGTACGCTTTCTGCCTGCCCTATGCGAAACTTAGGGGCAAGTCGCAAAGCGCTGAGAGCGCTGAGTGGCGGAATAGGACTCGATGCTAAGAGCAAAAAGGCGTTGAGTGGCAATGCCTCACTCGACGCCAAAGGCGAAAGGTCGTTGAGTGGCAAAACCTCATGCAATGCCAAGAACTGCAGGGCGTTGAGTGGCAATGTCTCACTCAACGCCAAAGGCAAAAGGGCGTTGAGTGGTAAAGCCTCACTCAACGCAGGGCGTTGAGTGGCAAAACAATTCTTAAAATAACATATTACAATGGTATACACAAATTTACACATCCTATGGGTAGAAGCATTTCATATCGTCGCCACTCCAGGTGCGGCCAATGGGAACTCCCTCCACATTCTGGAGGTGGTATCCCCCTGACGCCAAGGCCTTTTCTACAATGTAGGGTCCTTCCAATTTGGGGTTGAGCTTACCAACAGCCGCCGACCTTCCCGCACCGTCGACTTTCTTTAGGACTAGATCCCCTTCCCCGAAATGCTTGATTCTGACGTATTAATCAAAATACCTAGCCATTCGCCGCTTGATTTCCTCCTGCATGACTGTGGCCACGTTGCGAAGCTCTTACACCATATTCAGCGAGAGTCGTAGCTCCCCTTCATTCTCCTCCCTCCATGTCCATCTCCTTTTTTGTTGGTCGCAACTCGCAGGGATTGAACATCAAACTCCATGGGCAGGACCGCCTCACAGCCATGCGAAAGCTTGAAAGGGGTCTCTCCAGTGGCCGTGTTTATGGTTGTCCGCAAAGCACACAACACCGAGGGGAGTTGCTCCACCCATCTCCCCCTCAAGTTTTCCACCTTCTTTTTGAGCAGGTTTACAATGTTCTTGTTTGCCGCCTCCACCTAGCCGTTGCTCCTTGGGTTGTGGACGGAGGCAAACCTGAGGTCGATTCCTAGCAGGGTGTAGAAGCTGATGAACTCTTCGCTAGCAAATTGTGGTCCATTGTCCATGACAATGGCTTGAGGCAACCCATGCCTGCAGATGACATCTCCCCATATGAAATTCCTGATAACTTGGGAGGTAACCTTGGCTAACGCCTTAACCTCTAGCCATTTTGAAAAGTAGTCAATCATAACCAAAAGGAACCTTCTCTGCCCGCTTACCGGGGGAAACAACCCAACTAAATCCATCCCCAAATGGCAAAGGGCCATAGCATTGTGATGTTTAGGAGACTTTGAGCGGGCAAGAGTTGGAGGGGGCGTATAACTTACACTTTTGGCACCTCCTTGTAAATTCCACTGCTTCCTTCCTCGAGGATGGACAGAAGTACCCCTGCCTAACCACCCTTGCCTCCAAAGTTCTTCCCCATGAGTGACTGTCACACTCGCCCGAGTGCACTTCCTACAGGATCCTTGGGATCTCTTCCTCTACTACACATCATGTCAGGATCCCTGCAACATCTTTCGATGTAACCCTCCTTCATGCATGAGATAATGTGTTGCTTTGTGGCTAAAACCTTTTACATCCTTGGTCCCTTCGGGGGGTCTCCTATAGTGATGAAGGCTATGAAGGGATCTACCCACGAGGGTCGTTGATCCACTTCCATCAACTCCCCCTCCTCAATCGTCGGATGAAACAACTCGGTCAAGGTTCCCCTGCCCCGGGGTCCAAACTTGGCCAACCGATCGGCCGCTTCATTCTCCTCCCTGGGGACATGCTGGATTGAGAATGCTCAGAACCCACCAACAATCACCCTCACCTTGGATAAGTACTTCATGAGAGTGGGCTCTCGGGCTTCGTATTCGCCTCTGATCTGCGATGCTACTACTAACGAATCTGTAATCACTTCTACCTCATGAATATCGAGCTCCCTATCCAACCGCAACCCGGCTATGACAGCTTCATACTCCGCTTGATTGTTTGTGACAGGGAAGTGCAGCACCATCGCCTGCTCTATGGTGACCCATTGAGGGCTTACCAGTACTACCCATACCCCCAGGGAATGCTTCTCCGAGGCTCCATCAACCAACATCTTTCATGCCTCCCATGGTAGTGGCTTCTCTCCCTTCACCTCTACGACATAGTCAGCCAAGAAATCAGTCACTACCTGTGCCCTGATGGAGAGCCTTGGTATAAAAGAGATATCAAACTCACTGAACTCAATGGACCACTTGGGCAATGGCCCCGAGTGCTCCACCCCCTCAAAAATCTTGCGTAGGAGATGGTTCGCCACCACCTTGATTGAATGGGCTTGGAAATATAGCCTAAGCTTCCGACCGAGATGATCAGGCAGAAACCAACTTCTCTAGGATGGGGTAGCGGAGCTCCGCCTTCTATAAGATCCTGCTGACATAGTAGATTGGCAGTTGTTTCTTCCCTTCTTCCCTTACCAACACAGAACTTACGGCCTCTGCCCCTACCCCAAGATACAAAGCTAGATACTCCCCCTCATTCGGGCTCTGAAGGAGCGACGTTTGGGAGAGTTGGCCCTTCAATGCCTGGAAGGACTTATCGCATTCCTTTGTCCATTCAAACTTTTGATTTCCCTGAAGCACCTTGAAGAAAGGTGAACACTTCTCCCTAGCTCGGGAGAGAAATCGACTCAACCCGGCGAGTTTGCCTGTCAAACACTGAACCTCTTTGGCGTTGCGCGGTGATTCCAACTCCATGATGGTTTGCACCTTATCCGGGTTAGGCTCTACCCCTGCTGGGGTCAGAAGGTGTTCAAGGAACTTGCCTCAGCTTGCTCAAAAGACACACTTCTGGGGGTTCAGCCTCATCTTGAACTTCCGCAGGATCGCGAATGTCTCCTCCGGGTCGAGTAGGTGTGAACCGACATCTCCACTCTTCACCATAAGATCATCAACATAAACCTCTAGGCTCCTACCCCTATGACTTTTCAACACTCGATCCATCATATGCTGGTAGGTAGCCCCTGCGTTTTTTAGCCCGAAGGGCATCATTTTATAGATGAAGCATCCCTCCCTTGTGATGAAAGAGACATCTTTGACATCGGGGGGTGCATTTGAATCTGATGGTAACCTAAAAAAGCATCCAAAAAACTTATAATAGAAAAACCGACGGCTGAATCAACCAGCGCTTCGATCCAAGGCAGGGGGTAGCAATCCTTAGGGCATGATTTATTTAATAAAGAAAAGTTCATACACATAGGCCACCTCCCATCCCCTTTCTTTACCATTACCACATTGGAGACCCAACCTGGATACTGGATATCCGAGATGAAACCTACATTAAGAAGCTTCTTGACCTCCTCGTGGATGGGTTCCTCCAGCTTGGTGGCGATGGTCCTCATCTTTTGGTGGATGGGACGCATCTTGGGGTCCAGGTTCAGACGGTGGCACGCCACATCCACATCAATGCCAGGAATGTCTGCAGCGCTCCAAGCGAAGACGTCGATGCTCTTCTGGATGCACTCTTGCATCCTTGCCTGGTCTTTAGGGCTCAGGCTGTCGCTGATCCGTACCCTCTCTGTCTTCCCTTCCTTGGTGAAGACCTCCATCTCCATGACTTCTTCAGTCGGCTCCAGCCGGGACTGCTCCCTGCCGGTCCTCTGCTCCTCCTCCTGCCCCAACTCTTCCTCCCATCCTGCTTCCTCAACCTCTGTTGACTCTATCAGGCTCTCTTGGGGCTCCTCCTCTACGCCTCCCCAGGCCTCGCCCCCATCTTCTCCTTAGATCATTCCTTCCTCTACAACCTCCTCTTGCGCTGCATCTCCTTCTCCAGCTCCTTCGCCTAAGTCATCTAAGAAATGGTGTTGACAGCAGTCATATAGCACTGCCTCACCACCTTTGGATCCCCTTGGTCTGGACCTGCACTCCTCCACTACTGAACTTGAGACATTGGTGAAACGAGGAGGGGATGCAACGAAAGGCACTGATGAGAGGGCTCCCAAAGATTATGTTGTAGCTGCTCGGAGCGTCAACGATGACGAACCGACAGTTCCTCGACCCCCTTCCCCCAATGTCACATGCAGTCCCACCCCACCCTCCTTCGACTTCCTTCCTCTCTCCTGAGAACCCAACAACGGCCAATCCAAGGCTAGAACCCTCCGGGCCTCCACCTTCATCTCATCGAAAGCTTTTTTGAAGATTACGTTCACGGAGCTCCTATTATCTACCAAAATCCTGAAGACTGTGAAATTCTCTACTGACGTCTAGATCACCAAAGCATCACAGAATGGGTCTTCGTAGTCGGGTATGTCCCTCACTGAGAAAGTAATTTTTTCCTCCTGGGGGAGTCTGGGAGGTTGAGGCGACGCTCCTTCGGTACATGGTTTGGAAGCTCCCCTTACGGATGGCCTCTATCTCCACTCTCCCATGGATCACCCCGACCCCTCCTTGAGCCCCAATGTCTGCCCGGTCCTCGCACCTGTCCTCTCCTAATCCTGAAAGAACCTCCTTAATCCTCATGGGTGACGGCTACTGAACTTGCCCCCGAGCCCCCCTGATCTCCAAAAACTCGGGGCAGGTGGTCGTTGTGTGACCCTCCTCCTGGTGGAAGTCACAAAAGGGCAATGCCACCCCGTCTTCTCTTCTCCTTGCTCCTCCTCGAGCTCCTATCCTTCCTCCTATTCCTCTGACGATATCCATAGCCTTCTGCTGCGGAGGAAGGGAGCCCTCTGTCCCTACCTCTAGGACGGCTGATTGAACCTCCTTTGCTTGCAGAAGTGTTCCCTTCCTTGGAAACCACCACCCTGCCCCTTGGGGTTACCTTCCTGTGGCCTCTATCCCAACTTGTTGTTCGGCTCGCGCTGCCCCCAACCTTGGTATTGCCCCTGTCCTCGGGGCTCCTCCCTTATTATCTCCTCTCTCTGCTCCCTCTATCTCCTTGCTCCTGACTCCTTCCCATCGTCCTTCGCCAACTTGGCTAGCTTCTTAGAGAACGCCAGATTGGCCGCCTCGGTCTTGATCTCCTTTGCCGCCCTCTCCATCAGCTCCACAAAGGAGAGGGGGGGGGGAACTCTCCTCATCTCCATGCTAAAGAAGCTTGACATCAACCCTAGGATGAAATAAAGCATCATGGTGTACCCCGAAATCTCCTAAACCTGCAAAATCTCTTCTTGGAACCTATCCACATAGCATCCCAGCCCCTCGTTTGGCTTCTGCTTGATGGCAAACAAGCACTTTGCACTCTTCTTCCTCTTCTTTGACATCGAGAATCTCAGCAAGAACCCACGTCGTAGATCCTCAAAACATTAGATTGAACTCGCAGGAAACTGGTGGAACCACCAGTCCCTGGCCTTCTCCTTCAAAGTGATGGTGAAGAGCCTACACTTGAAGGCGTCCGACATCTGCCTTATGGAAACAACATCCTCGAACCACTGCACATGTTGCATCGAGTCGTCCCGACCCTAAGAGTATGATGTGTCTGGCTCCCAGAACCTAACTAGAACCGAAGCAGAAATGATAAGCTCACTAGAAGGGCTCACGCCCACTGCCTGTCGAGAGGGCACGTCCCGCGACCTTGGCTCGCTAGCCCTGTTCGCACTGACCTGCCTTGGAAAAAGTTCCCGCCCGGCAATATCCCTCTCGATAACCTCTGTCGGAACCTCCTTCCCAGGATGCTGCCCGGGAGCGTTTTCGCCCAGTGATGGGGATGCAACCACCGAAACCAAGGGCATCGCCCACTCGCTTCTTACTGATAAGGCCAAGTGGATGGTCTGTAGAACTTCCCGCCTGAAGTCCTTCAACATCCCCAATGTCACCCCACTTCCCCGAGAGGGAGAACCTCCCGAGCCAGCTCGTTCGCCTTCACCTCTAGTCATGAGACCTAGCCTGAGATTTTCTTGTATCAGCTACGGTCCACACTCACCGCACCGGAAATGTTGAAGCCAAAAACTGGCCTCAACGAGAGTTCGGACCTTGGGGTGTAGCCGACACCTACTTCTCCCAAACTTAGACCCCTGACCAGTAATCAAGAATCAAGAACTGATCCTAAGCCTCAGCTGGGAGGTCCCTCCACTAACCCGGAAGATCTCTGAGCGCTTCCCCTACTTAGCCAATTGATGGGCTAGGAGTACCTATCACGACCCGTCTCGACTAAAGTCAGAGTGCGCTTCGGGCGGGCCGTGATGCCACAGGCATGGGCGGAAGGAAATCCATGTCTGCTAAGGCGGATGCAGAAAATGCTGAAAATAATTTTAAAAATATTTACTATTTAGTAAAATGCTTGATTTATATGCGGAAGCTTTTAAATTCCTCAGTGAAAAGAGTTTTGATGCACATGTACTTTGTAAAATTTTTGTTTTACATGCTACTACTATAGTTCTCATGCAGTTATGATTCAACAGAGGGTGCACATGTGTTAATTTCAGATTCTAGATCGTAAGTATTTAAATAGCATAGAAGTTGTCCATGATACCAGAGAAAATGACTGATTTCAATTATTACATAAAAGAATTAATTGACAGTAAAAGAAATATAAACATAGAACCTGAAACTTGAAGCAGATTGGGCTCGAGTACCTGACGACGCTGCTCGAACACTAAGGCAAATCCAAAACAGAAAGGAAAAGCCTCAGAATATTGAAATAAACAGGGGCACAATAAGTACAGTAAGAGAAGCAGAAGTATATGAGTGTACCAGTTTTTCATGAAACTATGCTATTCGAGACAAGCAAAAAAAAGAGCTAAATAGAACAAGTTAGATTAGTATACTACACTAGAGTATAACATTTAGACGGATCCAGAGATGTCATTAGCGAAAATCAGTGGAAAGTGGAAGTGTTTTATTTGATGCACGGGATTCTGATGCAAGTCTGAATGCAAGTCTTATCAACATAGTTGAGCTTGCTATGGCCATTTATTGGTTTCCGTTGTTAGTCAAGCGGAAACTCGAGTCAAGGCGTCACATCAATTGAACACTACCCTTCACTGATTGCGTATGACATTAAAGACTTCAAAGATTCATGATCTAGGAGATTCATAATATGTTGAGACCGGATGCAAAGTTAGCAATTTAACTGTACAAGATTAGAGTTCATGAATGTGTCAATAGAGGACTTGAGTTATGGAGCTATATTCGCTCAATTCTTAGAACAGACCTAAGAAACCAGACATACATCAGAAACCGGATTCGATGACAGCAGATTCGATGACAGCAGAATTGATGACGACAGATTCGATGTTACAAAACTTGATGAGGTTAATGCTTCATAATACCAAGGTTTATCAGGTAAAATGCCGAGGTAAGCTAGCATGTAATGGAACGAGGGAGTCAAACACTCTGCTAGGTTAAATCATCCTTTGATACGAGTATCTTCCACGTAAAAAGTGCATTACGAGCATGATACATCGAACATCACTTCTTATACTTACTAACTAGAATTCGTTATAATTATTATCGTGACATTTTGCTCGTAATTAACGCTTTACGATTCTTCGAATTATTCATCAAAAGAGACAGAATCTATCGATTTACATATCCATTTAACTATCATTGACTAACTCGTTTCCCAATTATCCAAATATAAGATCAGTCAAGGTAATTAAATTCAATGTTTGCAAGAAAGGAAGATCTCTACTTGCCTGAAAGAAGCTGCAAATGGCGGTGACGGCTAAACGCTCAAGCAAAAACAGAAATCCTGACTGGACCTCCCTCATGAGTGAGGGTCGAGAGATACCACGCAGAAGCGGGGACTCGACGATGCTTGAGTTAGGGGAAACCCTAATTTGGAGAGCACAAATTTAACGAATAACCTCAATAAAATCTGAAAAGAGCAAAAGAGAGAAATTTCTTACCGAAGGAGAACAAATCCGGGCTCACGGAGGAGAGGGAACCAAACCCTAGGCATTTCTTGCCACAAATTTCGGTCACAAAGGAGAGGGAGCCGCTGCCGGAGGAAAAAGAGGCGATATCTGAAGTCGCTGCCCTAGGAGAGAAGGCTGCCGACCAGCCTTGGAGAGGGAGAGACCACAGGTGGCTGCCGGCTTGAGGGAGAAAAAGCAGTCGACCATTGGAGGGGACAGGAGAGGGCTGCCAGCCAGAGAAGGAGTAGCCGGAGGAGTCGGCGCCTGGAGCAGGAGGAGTCGGCGTCCTGCGTGCGGCTGGATGGGGACGGGATCTGGAGCGGGAGTCGGCGCTGAGCGGGTCGCGGTTTTCTTGCGGGAGACGGGCTGCAGTTTGCGGAATTAAAAGAAGGGGGGCTGCTCGGGTTAGGTAAGAGAGGGGGTTAGGTTAGGTTTTATTTTCTTATTATTATTATTATTATTATTATTATAAAAAGGGGGTTGTTACATTCTCCCCTACTTAGGAAGTTTCGTCCCGAAACTTCCCTGAGAATTCTCTGAATGGGTTCAAGAACAACGAAGATTCATATAACATTCATTCCAACAAGGTTTCAAATCAAGGCATGGAAGTTAACAATGATTCTATGAATATAAGGAAACAGAGAGGAGAACAAGCGCGAAGACTTACTAAGATCATATTAAAGTTCACAGGAGAACTCTTCAGAATTAGCGGGTTCAGACAGATACGATAGATCGACTTCAGGGAGCACATGAATTGTCTTCGATCAGTTCGAAATTGAGCAGCAGAATACGAGAATCTGGGAGCGAAAAGATCTTGCATGAAGCGAAGATAGAGCATCAACGGGGAAAAGAAAAAAAATGACGATTGATTATCGATGGAAGCGAGTCAACTGGAGTTGGAAAATCACCAGAAAAGCTGAAGCAATTCAGCAGAGCAATTAATAAGAAGAATTTCATTTCTTGCTGAAATCAAGAAGCTACCTAGAAGAACATACGGGATGACCAGATGAAATTTACAGACATGCGAAACAGGAAGAACCAAAATACAAATAGCAGGGGCTAGAAATTCTAACGCATTTTCTACTGTCAAGTACATAAATTATGTAATAATTACAGCATTTTCATTGGACAACTCTAGGTAATAGTCATGCAAGTGCATCAAAGAGATCATGTGCGATGTCAAGTAGGTAGAAAATCCATGTGTGTGCAATTATTATTGTTGTTCTTGGCTTAACACTTGTACAATGATTTATGATATGCATGCAAATGAATGGATACACATGTCATGTTAAGGCCCATATCACTTAACATGTCATGCATATTAGGACTCTAATGCTAGCGCACTGGAAAATATTAAACCGCCCATACAATTTAATATTCGCAAGCGGTGTATATCCTAATGGAACTTCATATGCACAAAAATGTTAAGTTTGCTCATAACCCCTTAACATCCGTGTGCATACTACTCATGCTTATGAGTGAGTGTGTGCGTGTTTCAGCCGCGAACAACAGATAATAATAAGCTGAGTGAAGAAATGATGCATGTATATATATATATATATATTTATTTATTATTATTATTTTTTTAAAATAAAGTTCAAAATATTTGATAAATACAAAATATTTTATTAATAGATGCTAAATCTTTCAAACCTCTTTAACATCTCTAACCTATCTAACATCTCTAACCTCCCTCTGATACCAACTGTCACGACCCGTCTCGACTAAAGTCAGAGTGCGCTTCGGGCGGGCCGTGATGCCACAGGCATGGGCGGAAGGAAATCCATGTCTGCTAAGGCGGATGAAGAAAATGCTAAAAATAATTTTAAAAATATTTACTGTTTAGTAAAATGCTTGATTTATATGCGGAAGCTTTTAAATTTCTCAGTAAAAAGAGTTTTGATGCACATGTACTTTGTAAAATTTATGTTTTACATGCTACTACTATAGTTTTCATGCAGTTATGATTCAACAGAGGGTGCACATGCGTTAATTTCAGATTCTAGATCGTAAGTATTTAAATAGCATAGAAGTTGTCCATGATACCAGAGAAAATGTCTGATTTCAATTATTACATAAAAGAATTAATTGACAGTAAAAGAAATATAAACATAAAACCTGAAACATGAAGCAGATTGAGCTCGAGTACCTGACGGCGCTGCTCGAACACTAAGGCAAATCCAAAACAGAAAGGAAAAGTCTCAAAACATTGAAATAAACAGGGGCACAATAAGTACAGTGAGAGAAGCAGAAGTATATGAGTGTACCAGTTTTTCATGAAACTATACTATTCGAGACAAGCAAAAAAAAGAGCTAAACAGAACAAGTTAGATTAGTATACTATACTGGAGTATAACATTTAGACGGATCCAGAGATGTCATTAGCGAAAATCAGTGGAAAGTGGAAGTGTTTTATTTGATGCACAGGATTCTGATGCAAGTCTGAATGCAAGTCTTATCAACATAGTTGAGCTTTCTATGGCCATTTATTGGTTTCCATTGTTAGTCAAGCGGAAACTCGAGTCAAGGCGTCACATCAATTGAACATTACCCTTCACTGATTGCGTATGACATTAAAGACTTCAAAGATTCATGATCTAGGAGATTCGTAATATGTTGAGACCGGATGCAAAGTTAGCAATTTAACTGTACAAGATTAGAGTTCATGAATATGTCAATAGAGGACTTGAGTTATGGAGCTATATTCGCTCAATTCTTAGAACAGACCTAAGAAATCAGACATACATCAGAAACCGGATTCGATGACAGCAGATTCGATGACAGCAGAATTGATGATGACAGATTCGATGTTACAAAACTTGATGAGGTTAATGCTTCATAATACCAAGGTTTATCGGGTAAAATGCCGAGGTAAGCTAGCATGTAATGGAACGAGGGAGTCAAACACTCTGATAGGTTAAATCATCCTTTGATACGAGTATCTTCCACGTAAAAAGTGCGTTACGAGCATGATACATCGAACATCACTTCTTATACTTGCTAACTAGAATTCGTTATAATTATTATCGTGACATTTTGCTCGTAATTAACGCTTTACGATTCTTCAAATTATTCATCAAAAGAGACAGAATCCATCGATTTACATATCCATTTAACTATCATTAACTAACTCGTTTCCCAATTATCCAAATATAAGATCAGTCAAGGTAATTAAATTCAATGTTTGCAAGAGAGGAAGATATCTACTTGCCTGAAAGAAGCTGCAAATGGCGGTGGCGGCTAAACGCGCAAGCAAAAACAGAAATCCTGACTGGACCTCCCTCACGAGTGAGGGTCGAGAGATACCACGCAGAAGCGGGGACTCGACGATGCTTGAGTTAGGGGAAACCCTAATTTGGAGAGCACAAATTTAACGAATAACCTCAATAAAATCTGAAAAGAGCAAAAGAGAGAAATTTCTTACCGAAGGAGAACAAATCCGGGCTCACGGAGGAGAGGGAACCAAACCTTAGGCATTTCTTGCCACAAATTTCGGTCACAAAGGAGAGGGAGCCGCTGCCGGAGGAAAAAGAGGCGAGATCTGAAGTCGCTGCCCTAGGAGAGAAGGCTGCCGACCAGCCTTGGAGAGGGAGAGACCATAGGTGGCTGCCGGCTTGAGGGAGAAAAAGCAGTCGGCCATTGGAGGGGACGGGAGAGGGCTGCCGGCCAGAGAAGGAGAAGCCGGAGGAGTCGGCGCCTGGAGCAGGAGGAGTCGGCGTCCTGCATGCGGCTAGATGGGGACGGGATCTGGAGCGGGAGTCGGCGCTGAGCGGGTCGCGGTTTTCTTGCGGGATGCGGGAGACAGGCTGCAGTTTGCGAAATTAAAAGAAGGGGGGCTGCTCGGGTTAGGTAGGAGAGGGGGTTAGGTTAGGTTTTATTTTCTTCTTCTTATTATTATTATTATAAAAGGGGGTTGTTACAGTACCTGAGAAAGCACTAAGTGATTTGAGGAAATATGAAAACTTGCCCTCTGAGGTACCTTGTGGGTCTTATTTATAGGCTCCCAGTATCTGGTCTGCCAACAGCGTAACTCTGATGTTCTAAAAGGATATTCGCAGCTCAACTTGGTCTGCCAACAGCTTAACTCTGCTGTTCAGAGGGGCTAAATGCAGACCCAAGAGCATCCTGGTAATTTACCTCTGGACCCTGCTGGGCGAAAGCCCTTCTGCCACTCTGTATGCTTTTCACCTGCCCTATGCGAAACTTAGGGGCAAGCCACAAAATGCTGAGAGCACTGAGTGGCGGAACTGGACTGATGTTAAGAGCAAAAGGGCGTTGAGTGACAAGGCCTCACTCGATGCCAAAGGCGAAAGGGCGTTGAGTGACAAAACCTAACGCAATGCCAAGAACTGTAAGGCGTTGAGTGGCAAAGCCTCACTCAATGCCAAAGGCAAAAGGGCGTTGAGTGGCAAAGCCTCACTCAACGCCAAAAACTGCAGGGCGTTGAGTGGCAAAGCCTCACTCAACACCAACCTTGAGGGCATCCCGCTTATCCAGGCGCAAGCCTTCTCGCATGCCCCGAGCGGGAACCCTCTCAGCTATCTACCTGTCTGATCCGTCTTCTAGCCTAAAGCTAGCCCAAGGCTAGCCCAACCCTGGTCTTACGGGCATCTAGGTCCCACCTGAGCGAATATGGGGTTGTACAATGATGATTCGTGTGCTCTAAATAGAGCGATCCTATTCGTCCGGCCGGTGGTTACGGGGGAAAATTACCAGCTTGAGATCTATAAATAGACCCCCTTCCTATTCATTTTCATCTCTTCCTCGACCGGAAAATCGTTCAACGGATTTTTTGTCTCCTCTTCTCCTTCTACGAATTTCTCTCTCCTCCTTTTCTCTTCCTTGCGTGATGCCGCGCACATCTCTTCCTTGCGTGCTCCCGCGCGTGCTTCTTCCTTGAGCGCTCCCTCGTGCGTCCCTTCCTTGCGCGCTTCCGCGTGTATCCCTTCTTTTCATGCTCCAGCGTGCATCTCTTCCTTGCGCCTCCTCCTCGCGCGCTGCCCACTTGCGCTCCTTCTCATACCCAACTTCCATGTGCTCCCCGCGCACTTTCCGCCAACAAGCGCTCTGTGCGCTCTCGTCCAACAGGCGCTTTGCGCGCTCTCTACCAACAAGCGCTTCACGCGCTCTCTGCCAACAAGTTCTTCACGTGCTCTCTGCCAGCAAGCGCTCCGCACGGTCTCCACCAGCAACCGCTCCATGCTCTCACTGCCAGTAGGCGCTCTGCGCGCTCTCCGCCAACATGAGCGCTCTTCTCCAGCAAACGCATTGCGCGCTCTCCTCCAACAAGCACTCCACGCACACTCTCCCAGGAAACGCTCTGTGCGCTCTCTATCAACAAGCGCTTCGCGCGCTCTCTGCCAGCAAGCGCTCCGTGCACTTTCCACCAGCAAGCACCCCCACACGCTCTACGTCAGCAAGCGCCCCGCGCACTCAGGGACAATCGCTTCAACGACCGACAGGTCAACCATCACAGGCTCCTCTCAACACAACAGGAGACAAACTATAAAGAATAAGATGTGCAAACTGCGCCACACAAGCTTCTAAGATATAAGAATCGGGACGAGCAAAGCGAGTCACTCCTGTTTTCGAGCTTCAACAGAAGACTTCAAAGCACAAAAAGTTCGTCCCTCGCAGCACAAGAAGAAGTTCATGGCTCCGTGAGAGGTGGTTGGTCATCCTTCGAGCTCAGCTCTCTCTCTCTCCCTAATAATTGTAACGAGAGGCGGTCTGTCACCCTCGAGTTCTTGAAAAAGTCTGGTAACACCCCTCAGATCTAGTGGAAGTTTGGCCGACACAGACCCGGTCGCGTGATTTTTCACCCAGTTGAAGGATTTTCCACATTAAAAAAGTTCTCTTGTCAACTTTCTCTTAACTGTTTGCTCGTTCAACCGCTCAGCTGAGACGGCTCAATTTAGTATGATATACCGGAGCCTCGACATATATTGTGATTAAAGCCTTCAACACATTGAGTCATTAACTTCTAAGAGCATATCATCTAAAGCTTCCTCAAAGAATCCGACACTTCTTATTACTTCGGGTCCAGATGAACCCTAATATTTATGAGATCTAACGTAAGAATATTGCATAAAACATAGTTACTCTTCATTTTCAAAAAAATTACATTATTAATGTTAAAATAATATTTACTTCCTCTTCAGTTATGTAACGGTACAGCCCCCGTCTCCTCTATCTTCTCCCTCCCTTCGCAGAGAAAAAACCTCAAACGTGATGTAAATTAAGAAATTTCGTGAATTACCGCCTCATTTGGCGCGCCGTTTTTGTCCGGTGCGTTTTTGCTAAACGTGGCGCGGCACCCTTTTTCATTTGGATTGCCGCCTTCGTTTCGAATCGCCGGCATTTCATTGCAGGCGAAAAAATGGCGGACCGAAACCCTCTCACGGAGTTCCATTTGCCGGCGTTTTGTAGGAGAAAAAATCGCGAATTGCAGTTTTCGTCCCGTCTCTCTCCCTTCACCGCCACCGCCACCGTAGAGGTGCTGGAGCTTGGCCGGCGGCCTGCCCGCAGCCCGCAGCCCACCTACGGGGTCGCCGGTCACCGGCGAAAACGCCGGGGTTATCCCAGTGGGGCTCCGGCAGGGCCACCACCGCCGTCGATTTGAAACAACGGTGCTACTGGCCACCGCCGACGGTGCTGCTGCTTGGCCACCGCCGACGGTGCTGCTGCTTGGCCACTGCCGACTGAGAAGATCAGATGTTGCTTGGCCACCGCCGGCTGAGATTTTTTCAGCACCGCCATCGATTGCTTCACAACTGTCGCATGCTTCGCCAAGGAGCAGGCGGAGGCAGCCGAAAATTTTACAAAAAATTTTAAAAATTACAAATATATTTATAACTATAATTTAAACCTTAAACTTAATTACAAAAATTTAAATAAAAGAATCTTTATAAATATATATATATATTAGATATATATATATATATATAATTTAATATATATTTATATATATAAATATAACACAAATATATATATACTAAAAAAAATTAATACAAAAATAATATAAAAATTTATATAATAAAAATTATTTTTAAAACACTACTGTTGTTTTGCCAAACGGTTCTCTGTTCTGAACAGCTCTGCAAACGCAGACTATCCAAACAGATCTTCATTTCCAGCATCCAGTTTCCAACAGCTCCCTTTACAAACCTGCATTTACGACAGCTCATTTTACAACAGCAATCGCTCTATCAAATGAAACCGAAATTAGGTTTAGGCTCCATTTGGTTCGGCGGTGGCGGGTCAAACCGGCGGGTGGAAACGGATTGTTCAAACCAGAGGGGGGAGGTGGCTGTTTGGGGCATTTTTCAAGGCGGGCGGGTGGAAACGGAGCAAACGCCGCCGGAAGTTCATTTGTTTACCCTCCTTCCGACGGCGTTTGTCCAAAACGAAACAGCGAAACACCCAAACAAATAGAGCCCTTTCATGACTGAATCCATCATGCTTCCAGACGTCATCTTCCTTAGATTTGAGAATCAAAGTTGCTCGATGCAAGATCGATAAACCATGAAAGGGACGCCATTACCGCAGGAGTGGCCTCGATTCAAGGCGAGAACAAAGATGTTCCCCGCTCTTAGGGTAGAACTGTGATACTGAAGAGTAGCTGAGGGGCGAAGGATGGGGCTGCCATTAGAGAGGAGGATTTTTGACTATTTGGTGTTATTTTGACTTTTTTAGGGCTGCAAATATCGATATGTGGGCTGCCTATATAAACGCTCTTTATTTATTGCATAAATGAAACATATACCGCCGGCCGAATGTTGCCATCAAACGAGTGTTTTCACCCGTCGTGCGTTGCAGTCTGTCGAGTGTTGTCACACGCCGAGTGTTGTTGCCCGTCGAGTGTTGTAGCACTCCAAGTGTCCTAGCCCGCCGAGTGTCAATGCCCTCCAAGTGTTGCGCCCGTCGAGTGTTGCCGCATGACGAATGCTGCCGCCCGACAAATATTGTCGCTCAAATACGAATATTGTCGTCCAACGAATGTTGCAATGGACAAGAAAGCCCCGTGCTTCTATATATAAATTTACTAATTAGATATTTTATAATATATTTTTTTAAAGGTAGAAGTTTGTAAATTGTATTGGTTTTATTTTTAATAATAAATGTGTTACATTGGAAACATTAAATGTCAATGATTACATCATTAAACAACAATCAATCAAACAATAAATTATTAAATAAATTGACAAATCATGGACACAGTCAAAATCAAATCCATGACTTCTCTGTAATGGGTCCTCAACTTACCGAGAAATTTTTTGGTTCGGGCCCCGGACGAAGATCATCGTCTGGGGCCTTTTTGATTCTAACGCGTGATAGCTTCTTTGTTCTTACTTTTTTTTTCCTTGAGAAATCTTTTCGTGTCAGTTATTAAAATGTGTGTGAATACATATTACTCTTGTAAATAGCTGAAAAATTGTACTTTTATGAGTTTTATCTCAGATATTAAAAATAAATGCCGAGAAATTACACTGTTATCTCAGATATTATAGGAAAAAACTGAGATAATATATTTTTAACTCAAGCAATACGAGATTGTATTTTTTTGGTTTGTTTTTTTTGAAAAATCTCTCTATGCTAACTATTTTATGTAATATATGAGAGAAAATATAACTTCTCAGCTATTTTTAACTTTGTTTATGAGATAACATCTTTGTAGTTCTAGTTGTGACCAAAAGAACTTTGTTGTATCATAGATAGTTTTTTTTCTCTCCGAGATTATACTAGTTGTATCTGAGTGATTTTAGTCATGGCTTAGAGATTTTTGTTACTTCTGGGTAGGGGTGCACATAAAGCCCGCCGGGCCCGGGCTTGGCCCGGGCCTGCCGGGCCCGGGCTTTTCCCAACCGGGCCCGGGCCCGGGCCTAAGAAGCAACCGGGCCGGGCCGAGCCGGGCAATGCCCCCTGGGGGGGGCCTGGTAAGGCCCCCCAGGCCGGCCCGGGCCGGGCCCGGGCTTAGCCCGGGCCCGGTTATTATTTTATATTTTTTTTTATAAAAAATTATATACTAAATTTTATATAAAAATTTAAAAAAAATTATATACAATTACAAATTAATAAATTACCCTAAAAAAAATAAAAAACACAACAACTGAACAACATAATATTGAAAAAAAAATTTATTAATAATTAATGTAATGAAATTATACAAATTTAGGAATGTGTAAAATTTACACTGTAAATATACAAAAATTATGAAATTCTAAATTTTTAAAAATTACAAATGTGACAAATATTCTAAATTATTAAAAATTAGAAAATTACAAATCAAAAAAATACAAAAAGTTGCCTAGTGGCCCTAGTTTAAATTGATCGCGTCCATCTCGTCTTCCATGTCCGACGAGCTATCCTCGATCGCTGAAATATGCTGCTTTCTCTTCATCGCGTCCAGGTGGTCCTTGTAGCATATGCAGTGTTGATGCGCGAAAAGCGGTTCCAACCAGTTAACGGGTGTTCGATCTCACAAGCTAAGGATGAAGGAAGAAGGGTCGCGGGGATAGAGGAGAAGGCTTGCTCGAGCAAAGAGAAAGAGCTTGCTTGAGCAGAGAGGGAGTTTGATCTGGTACTGTCGAGCAGACAGCTACTTGAATGGTTAGCTTTGCAGGTTGACGCCGAGAGAGGAGAGAAGAAGAGAGGAGGCCGCTAGCAGCGGCAACAGCAGACTTCACCCGCCGCGGCTTGAATGCCACTCTTGCGACGGGCTTTTCCTTTATTCAAGAAGAGTTACAACTTGCTATTTCACCATTACATAGAAAGAGCAGAAAAGGGTACAATGAGGAAGCTGGCGGTTAAGGAAGAAGGTGCCAGAAACTAAGTAAAAGAGGTTGCAGAGAACTGGAGAACTGAGGCTGCAGAGGCTGCTGAAGCTGCCTGCTGAAGCTGCCTGCTGATGGCAGAAAAAACTAAGTCCCCAGTCCCTGACGACCTGGGAGAACTGGAAATCGGAGGCTGCGGAGGCTGCGCAAGCTGCTGAGGGCAGAAAAAGCTAAGTCCACAACCCTTGACGACCTGGGCGGACTGGGGATTTGAGTCCGCCGACCTTGCTTGATCAACCTTGACGGACTGAGAAAACCGAGTCCGCAGCCTTTGATCAAGGTTGCAGTTTCCCTTCACCGACCCCAGAATGAGAGGTCTTGGGGGGTATTTATAGGCCCGGGGAGAAACTTCTTGAAGCGGGGCCCAGTGACGTCATCCTTGACGACCTCGGCGGACTGAGAAGATGGGGTCGACGACCTCGGAGGACTCCGCGGACTGGACCTTCCTCTGCTGGGGCAGTCTTCCTGTTGGCGGCTAGGAGAGGGCAGGCAAGCTGCGCGACCTGAGGAGCAAGCAGGCGGATCTGGAGCAGGCAACTCCGGGCTAATTGGGGGGACTCCAGGAGGAGTCCTCCCTTGCCGGAGCGGAGGCCGCCCCCTAGCGGGCGGCCTGGGCGGACTCCGGGTGGAGTCCGCCCGGCTGGGCCAGGCCGCCCCCTAGCGGGCGGCCTGGGCGGACTCCGGGTGGAGTCCGCCCGGGTGGCCAGGCCGCCCCCTAGCGGGCGGCCTGGGCGGACTCCGGGTGGAGTCCGCCCGGGTGGCCAGGCCGCCCCCTTGCGGGCGGCCTGGGCGGACTCCGGGTGGAGTCCGCCCGGCCGGGCCAGGCCGCCCCCTAGCGGGCGGCCTGGGCGGACTCCGGGTGGAGTCCGCCCGGCTGGGCCAGGCCGCCCCCTAGCGGGCGGCCTGGGAGGACTCCGGGTGGAGTCCGCCCGGCTGGGCCAGGCCGCCCCCTAGCGGGCGGCCTGGGCGGACTCCGGGTGGAGTCCGCCCGGCTGGGCCAGGCCGCCCCCTTGTGGGCGGCCTGGGCGGACTCCGGGTGGAGTCCGCCCGGCTGGGCCAGGCCGCCCCCTAGCGGGCGGACTCCGGGTGGAGTCCGCCCGGCTGGGCCAGGCCGCCCCCTTGCGGGCGGCCCGCGGAGGCGAGCGGAGGCCGCTCCTGGCAAGCGGCTGGCGGAGCATCCATCCTTGATTTTTGGGCTCGACAGTCCGACTTGCGCGAACTTGGTGGACATCATGGGTATCCTGCTCCTTGCTGGTGGGAACCTGTAGGAGAAGAAAAAATGGGCACCTTGGAGAGGATTGCCGATTTTGGGGTTAACATGCAGATCTTGAGCGATTCTTCGCTTAGCCGACTTCTCCGCTCGTTTAAAACCCTGCCACTAAGAGAAAAAGCAGACTCCGAAGCTACCGTGCTAGCTTGGATCGTTAGTAAATCTCGGGCCATATAGGCCATAATAGGATAGGTATTTACTTTACCTTTCCACCATTTTAAAATATCGAAATTTTCTAATTCGTCCGTGGACATAAAATCGCGAAATTGTGTTTTTGTGTACAATCCTAATTCATTTAAACTACTAGATGTTGTGCGCGCTTTTTTCCTAGAAGCTAACTCTAACATTTTATTTTTAAAACTACTAGATGTTTTGGGTTGCGACACATCCTCTCGGGACCGCGACCCATATAAATTATCGTAATAATTATAACATTGAGTAAAAATAGTGTTAAAATTTAAAATACTCAGATTATCTAAATCTGAATTATTTAGATCTACGCCTATATTGTTATTTATTTCTTCAATAAAATTTTCTACGCCGTCTACGCCGAAAAGAGGATTCAAAGCGGCGGCGCATGAAAACATAACTGGGATTTCTCTATAATATTTTAAAAATTTTATTTCCATTATTTTTATTAATTCGATCCATCCGGCGTGTTGTTTAAAATAATTTAATTTTTGTGAAATATTAACAATATTTTCAATAACTAGCGGGCTAGTAGGATAATATACGCCCGATAAACTATTTGTCGCAGTATAAAAAACTTCTAACAAATCCATGTAATTTTCTAAAATTGCCCAATCGGACTCGGTTAATTCGTGTTGACCTAACAAAGTATAAAATTCCATTAATAGTGTTTTTTGGCGAATCGCTCGTTTTAACATTATATATGTAGAGTTCCATCTAATTGACATGTCAAATAGAGGTTTTAAAAATTTGTGACATTGACCGGTTACGAATTTTTTAAAATCTTGACGCCGTTGTTTAGAACTATAAATAAATTGTAATATTAAACGTATTTTATTAATGTATGGTTCCATATAGGACAAACTATCCTGCACTACTAAATTTAAAACGTGACACGCGCAACGAGTATGAAAAAAGGCGTCGTTTAACATAGGTTTCAAATCACGTTTTAACCACTCAATTGAGGTGGTATTATTTGTGGCGTTATCGAAAGAAATACTCATAATTTTATCTTTTATTTTAAATTCGCGCACACATTTTGAAATTATTTGATAAATTGCCTCACCGGTGTGCGGGACTTCGAAACTTTCAAAACAAATTATTCGTTTATTTAGATCCCAGGAAACGGGATCGACCCAGTGACACGTTATAGACATATATGATAATCCTAATTTTATACTACTTGTCCAAACGTCGCTCGTTAAACTCACTCGACCCTCAAATTTTTCAAAAAAATTTATTAAAATGTGTTTTGCCTCTAAGTAATATTTAAGCGCGTCGCGTCTAATAGAAGATCGACTTACTTGGTGATATTTGGGTTGTAGCCCTTGGTGAATGTACTCGGTCTCTTCTTCATTGTCGTAGTGGTTGAACGCCAACCCGCGTCTGATGATATTCTTCACCTGCAGCTCTCGCTGCCGACCTTGATCGTATGTCCAGATTTGTCTGGATGCCGATAATTGCGCCTGGGTCGACTCGGGAGGAGCTTGTTTGGCTGCGCAAGACTTAACGTGTCTTGCGAGTGTCGAGTTGCCAGCGGTCAAAAGTAATTTCGAGCACTGTTTGCACCTCGCCTTTTGCTCCGCGCCGACTTGTACTAAGTCGAAATATTCCCAAACTGCCGCCGTACGCTTGTGCTCCACCACTTCGTGAGCGACGGATGAGGAAGACGACGCCTGCGTTGACGACATGCTCGCGAGAAAAAATAAATAGAGTTGAGAGAGAGAGAGGGGGTGGGAGGGTGAAAGGAAGAAAGGAGGGGGGAGGGGGGGGGAATTTATAGGTTTTTTTTTTTTTAAATTTTAATTAAAAAAATTTAAAAAAAGCAGCCACTTGGGCTGCAAATAGCAGCCCAAGTGGCTGCTTGGCAGCAGGCCAACGGCTCTTAGAGCCGTTGGTTGCTGGCTGGCAACCAACGGCTCTAAGAGCCGTTGGTTCCAGCAGCCCGGGCTTTGCCCGGGCTTTTCCAGGCCCGGGCTAAGCCCGGTGACCGGGCTTTGCCCGGCCCGGCCCGGGCTAAGCCCGGTGACCGGGCTTTGCCCGGCCCGGCCCGGGCTAAGCCCGGTGACCGGGCTTTGCTCGGCCCGGCCCGGGCCGGGCACCGGGCCGGGCAGTGGCTTTGGACTGGGGCCCGCAAGGGCCCCATGGCCCGGCCTGGGCCCGAACCGGGCTTGGCCCGGGACCGGGCCTACCGAGCTTTTCACCTGGCCGGCCCGGTGAGCCCGGTTTTTTTGGACACCCCTACTTCTGGGTTGAATACAAATATATCTTAAAGTTGTATCTTTAAGATTGTATCTTAGGGTCTGTTCGTTTCAACGACATTGATATTGAAGTATTGACTTTTAATCCAATATCAATACACATGAGAAATGACATTGAGTTTAAATCCAATTCTTTTGTTCGGCCGCATGATGACTTTCTGTCATAGGAATTGACATTAATCATTTTTTATTGTTCGTTTGCAGAAAGATTTTCAATTTTAGGAATTAGCATTGGTCAATGCTCTCAATTAAAAATAACAAACAAAGATTTTTCGCCCAACATAAATTTTATCGCCCGGACACGATTTTTTCGTCAAAACGCAATGTTTTTGTCCGAGCTTAAATTTTTCGGGCCGAACGTGAAATTTTTCGTCCGAACGCGATTTTTTCGCCGAGACGCAATTTTTTCGCAGGGACGCGATTTTTCCGCCCGAAATCAAATTTTTCGCTCTGACACTACTTTTTCGCCCGAACGCGACTTTTAATCCCGGCCTTCATTTTTTTGCACAAACGCGACTTTTTCGCTCAGACGCAATTTTTTCGCCTGAACGCAATTTATTCGTCCGACGCGATTTTTTCGCCCCAACGCGATTTTCAAACGGGGTTTTCTTCTTACCCTTTTTCAATGAAAGATTCATATCAAGCAATTTCAATGTACCCGACGTGATTTTTTGTCTGGATGCGATTTTTTCGCCCGGAAGCAATTTTTTTGCCCTGACGCGACTTTTCGCCTGAATGCGATTTTATTCGCCCCAACGTGAAATTTTCGCTTCGGGGCGAAAAAATCACGCTCGTGCGAAAAAGTCGCGTCCGGGTGAAAAAGTCGCGTCCGGGCGAAATAGTCGCGTCCGGGCGAAATAGTCGCGTCCGGGCGAAAAAGTCGCGTCCGGGCGAAAAAGTCTCGCCCGGGCGGAAAAATCGCGCCCGGGCGAAAAAATGGCGCCCATGGGGAAAAATCGCACCCGGGCGGAAAAATCACTTCCGGGCAAAAAAACGTCCACAAGCAAAAAAATCACATATGGGCGAAAAAATCGCTCCCGGGCGAAAAAATCGCTTCTTGGTGAAAAAAATGTTCACGGGCAAAAAAATATCGCGTTTGTGCAAAAAAATCGCGCCCGAACGAAAAAATCGCGCCCGAACGAAAAAATCGCGTCCGAGCGAAGAAAACGCCCACGAGCGAAAAAATTGCGTCTGTTCGAAAAAATCGCGCCGGGGCGAAAAAATTGCGTCCGGGCGAAAAAAAGCCCGTCCGGGCGAAAAAAACGCGTTCGGGCGAAATAATAGCGTCCTGGCCAGAAAATCGCGTCCATGCAAAAAATTCGTGTTAGGGCGAAAAAATTATTCTTTTGAAAAGTCGATGTTGGCAATCTCAATATCCGCACTTGGAGATAGACATTGAACCAATGAGTTTTTAGTTTTGTATGAATATCTACGACTTTTCACCAGAAAGCCAATTCCACTATACAATTATTGGTACGAACAACGGAAATGACTTTCATTTTCTTAATGCCAATACTTTAATATCAATGTCGTTGAAACGAACGCTATAATACAATTTTAGGCATGGCTTAGAAAACTTTGTTGTATCTTAAAGATTGTACTAGTTGTAGCTGAGCAATTATAGTATTTGTTTAGGGATTTTAATTGCATCTGAGACTGAAAAAATTGTATCTCAAAATTGTATTATAGCGTATCTGAGCAATTATAGTATTAACTTTGAGTTTAATTTTTTCATTGACTGAAATGAATATTTTTTGAGTTAAAATTGTAATGTATTAGCTATTTTTTGTAATATCCAAGATTAAAAAGTAATCTCTATTTTTTTTATATCTGAGATAGAAATTAAATCTCTCGGCTACTTACATATGTAATATAATATGCATGTATATTTTAATAGTTAGAGTAAATATTTCCTAAAAATGGCTAAGGAAGAAATTTTAAAAGCCACGCGTCAGAGTCAGACAAGCTTTTAAAAGCCAGGCGTCAGAATCAGTCAAGCCGGACCAAAAAAATTCGTCAACTTACCCAACTGGGTCAAATCTTATTGGCTTTATCCTGTCTTTTTTTAATATTTTTAGTAAATTATTGTTTAAATAATTATTTTAATATTTTTAAAATTTATTTACTTTAAAATTAAATTAATCTGCTATGATTAATTTAATGATTTAATGGTAAACCAATTCTTAAAATTATTATCTAAAATATGTATATTTTATTAATTTAAATTCTTTTTCACACCTTTTTATACATTTTTATTTTATAAAATTTTAATTAATTTAATTATTGTTGCGGGTCAACTAGAGGTTTCCGATAAACCAGTCTAAATTGGACCGTCTTAGCTCTATAGCGATCGAGTGCGCAAACAGTAATGTGAAATGAAATAAACGTAGCGGTTGGCGAAACAATTTTTTAACGTGAAAAACCCTGGAAATTGATGAAAAGTTTCGTGGTCGAAACTGTGTCAATGAAACCTCTACTATATTCTTGGTGTTGTTACAAAGTTTTTCAGAGAACTCGAGGATAACAAGTCGTCACTCGTTACAATTGTTGGGGAAAAGAGAGATAGACTCTGGCGTGACAGGCCACCACTCACAGAGCAAAATATTTCTTCTTGTGCATATGGGGTGCTGTGCTACGTGCGCTCTAAAGTCTTTGGCTACAGTTTGATGGCTTGAAGCACGTTCTGCACGCCTTGGTGTTTGTGACTTGTTTTCTGTTGTGCACATAAGAGCCTGGCGCGGCGAACTTGTTATTGATTGGAGGTGTGTGCTCGTCACAATTTAGGTCCTACAACTTGTCTTTGGCTGCAAGCAAAGAAGTCTGGAGTGATGTTCTTTTAGCGGAGAGCGGGTCGCAACATGCGCAGGGCTCAATGTTTTTGGGGCGCAACGTTCGCGGGGTGCAACTTGCGCAGGGAGGAACGCACGCACGGTGAAACATGCACAAAGAGGAACGCACGTAGGAGCGCTCAAAGGACATCGAAGATCTTCGTGGGATCTTCGATGACGCTTGAAGATCTTTAAAGGCGCAAGGAGAACTTCAAGGGAGCTCTCTCGTCCTGTGATGCTCATTCCCTTGTTAGGCAATGGTCATCGCCTCCTCTTGCGCTCTTCGCTGCCTCCTCTCCTGCTGGACGACGTTCCTCCTCTCCAGGTTCTGATATTGGGGTCTTCCTGTCGGCATCCACGAGGGTCGGTTCACGGGATATTGAAATTGTCGTGCCTCTTTCCTTATCTCTGGAGCCGCTGCGGACCTCCTCTCCTCATGCTTGTGGAGCCTCTCCTGCCTCATAGGCTCTTCCAACCTCTCGGGCTATTCTCTCCTCCTCGGCTCTTCTCTCCTCCTCTCTGGCTGCCTCTCCTAGACTCCTCTAGCTCCCACCTCCGAAGTTCCTCATCCCTGCCTCCTAGGGAATTTCCATCCAGCCTAGCCATGAACTTGACGTTCTTCCCCTCCCCTTACAAGAACTTGTTCACCCTCTCGATCAAGTCCTCATATGACACCGAGGGCTTTGTGCCGACCTCCATGCTGAAGAGATCTTGCTTAAGGCTGAACGTCAGGGCCAGCTAAAAGGTGAAGCCATCAAGCTCCTCGATATCAATAACTTCCTCCTGGAATCAGTCGATGTAGTGGCCCAGCCTTTCCCACTTCCCTTGCGGGATCTTGAAGAGAGACGTCTCCACCTTCCTCCTCTTCTCAGACGTCGCAAACCTCGCCATCAGACCTCGACGCAGGTCTTTAAATCAGTAGATGGAACCTCCAGACAGTTGGTGGAACCAGTCTCTGACCTTCCCCATGAAGGTGATGGAGAAGAATTTGCACTTGAACGTGTCTGTCATGTTATAGATGAATACCACGTCATCGAATGACTGTAAATGCCTGACCTGGTCATCTCTACCTGTGTAGTAGCTCAGGATGGGCACTCTGAAGCCTTCTGGAACTAGGGCTGCTAACACTTTATCGCAGAAAGGGCTCCTCCCTCCTCGTCGATGATGAGCCTCGTACATGCGAGTATCTCCTCTATACTCACATCCTGGCTGAGCATACTGGTATCTCGTCGACTACTCTGCATCTTGGATTTGATACTCTAGCAACTTCATGGGCAGTACTGCGACTGCACTAGTAGCTTTGACTCTTCTCCCACTCGCTCCTTCCCTGGTCGTCTGGGTGGCTCTTCTTCCTTAAACTATGTCATGCGACGAGGTGAGGTCGCTGTGACATTTGGGCGAGAAAGGGAGCCTGCGAGGACGGCCCTCTCGATCCTCCGCACGAACTCCTCGAAAACTTCCACGGTCACGAAGCCAGGCTGCAATCTCTCCATGCTCGCTTGCATTCGACATCTCGCCTACTCGCAAAATTTTCCTCTTCGACTACGATCCACGCTCATTACACCAAAGTGTTGAAGCCGGGAAAATCCCTACTCCAAAAATTTAGATCAAGGCAGCCTAAGGTTACTGGTCCAACGATCGGGCTTGATGACTTGACAGGCTAGAACACAGAAATAAAGGCACAACAAATAGAACCTCAAGTGTTGCGGTAGAGAGGTCCCACCATATACCTGAATGCTTAGAAGAAGCTTCCCCTCCACAACCAAAGATGGTCGAGCAGGGTACAAGGTGGGCACTAGCTGACGACTAACTCCAAGTGGCGACTAAGGGATGATCGCTAAACGTAGCTTGTGTCCTTGGAAGCATGATCCAAAAGCACAACACAAAGTCTAGAAAAGAGGTGGTCGAGATCTTTTGCTAGATTTCGAAGTCCAGATCCATGTACCCCTAGGGTCTTATTTATAGGCAAATCATAAGGGTGGGGGGTCTTATTTATAGCCCAGCCTCCATCGGCGACTAAGCGACTTCGGGGGGAGCTTGCCCAATCGGGCGAGTAGCTGTCCTAATTGCCTACCGGGTGAGCATGCAAAGGGAGCTCGTCAGACTCACCCAGGCCCTCTACTTTCTTGAATGATGACTGTTGATCTTTGTCTTGACTTGTTTACTTTGACTTCCTTTTGACCTGGCTCTAAAGGGGGTGCAACCTCGATATATATGGGAAGTACACCTGTTGTTGGCTTGGTCGTCGGACAGATGGCTGATGGCGGAAGACAATTATTAGACCTCTTATAATCTTTGAAGTGCTTGATATATATTGCAGGCGGCTTCGGATATTAGAACGGGCTTCAACGGTCTAGACAGTCTTCGGTGTCTAAATGAGGCGTTGGCAGGAGCGGTCTGGAGAATGGAGCGCCCGACGGCGCGCTTGGAATGGAGAGCTCACTAAAAGATTCAGACAAGGAAGAATATGCGCATGATGAAACGAGCGCACAGAGGGACGTGCGTAAATGGGAAGCACGCACAACTGCACAAGGAGGAACTTGCATACACAGGGACGTGTGCAAGGAGTAACTGCACACGGAGGGACGTGTGCATGTTGGAGGAGAGACGCGCTCAAGGGGAGCGCGCGCAAGAAGGAGCATGCATGTGAAGGGACATGCGTCCGATGGGGGAGTGGTGCGCACCAGGGAGAGTGCGTGCAAGAAGGAACGAGCGCACGAAGGGACGTACACACGTTAGAGGAAAGACATGCGAAAGGGGGAGTGTGCGCAAGGAGGAATGGGTGCACGAAGGTACATGCGCACGTTGTAGGAAAGGCGCGCACAAGAAGGAATGGGCACACGAAGGTACGTGCGCACGTTGGAGGAAAGGCACTCATAAGGAGGAACGGGCGCACGAAGATACGTGCGCACGTTGGAGGAAGGAGCGTGTAAGGGAGAGCACGCACAAGAAGGAACATGCACGCGAAGGGACGAGCGCACGTTGTGGAGAGGAGAGCGCAGGGGGAGCACGGGCAAGGAGGAACGAGCGCACGAATGGATGTGCGCACGTTGGAGGAGAGATGCGTGAGATGATTAGATGAGCGTAGGAGGAGAGAGAAAATCCGTAGAAACAGGATTTTCTGGGTGGAGAAGAGGATCCGAAGAAGGAGAATGAACGTCAATTTATAGATTTTTCAAGAGGGACAACCCAATAATTTCCATCGATAACTACCAGACGGACGAATAGAAACGTTATGCTTAAAGCACGCGGATCACCAATTTTATGTAAATGACGAGTCTTCCCCCGGGGCATCCCGGGCCCAACGGACGGCCCAGCTGTCTGACTTGGGCGGCGAGGAGGCCGCCTCCGCTAGGGGCGGTAGCTGAGCGGTCGGGGAGGCCGGTTGGTGGAGGAGGCGCGACCGCTCGGCGGCAAAGGCCGTGGCCGGGGAGGTCGTTCGGTGGTGGCGATGGCGGTTTCGGTTCGCCGGCGGCAATGGCGGTTGGTGCGGCGGAGGCAATGACGGTTGGCATGACGACGATGATGGCGGTTTGCGGCTACGGCGATGGCGGTTGGCTTGGTGACGATGATGGTGGTTTGTGGCGGCGGCGATGGCGGTTGACATGATGGCGATGGTGGTTGGCGCGGCAGCGGCGATGACGGTTGACATGGTGGCGACGATCGATGATGGCGGTTTGCGGCGACGGTGATGGCGGTTGGTGCGGCGGCAGCGATGGCGGTTTCGTTGCGGCGGCGGCGATGATGATTTCGTTGCGGCGGCGGCGATGGTGATTTCATTGCGGCAGCGACGATGGCGGTTTTGTTGCGGCGGCGGCGATGACGGTTTCGTTGCGGCGGCGACGATGACGGTTTCGTTGCGGCGGCGGCGATGACGGTTTCGTTGCGGCGGCGGCGATGACGGTTTCGTTGCGGCGGCGGCGATGACGGTTTCGTTGCGGCGGCGGCGGCGATGACAGTTTCGTTGCGGCGGCGGCGGTTTCGTTGCAGCGGCGGCGGCGGCTTCGTTGCGGAGGTTTCGTTGTGGCGGCGGCGGTTTCGTTACGGCGGCGGTGATTTCGTTGCGGCGGCGGTGGTTGGCGCGCCGACGGAGGCGGTTGGCGCGGCGGCGGCGGTTGGCGCGGCGGCGGCGGTTGGCGCGGCGGCGGCGGTTGGCGCGGCGGCGATGACAGTTGGCGCGGCTTCGATGGCGGTTGTCGCGGTGGCAATGGCGGTTGTCGTGGCGGCGATGGCGATGGTTGTTTGGCGGCGGTTATGTTGAGGTATATTGAAATAGGCGTGACGGGTTCTTAACTTGTTGTGGTTAGGATCCGATAGGAATCCAACAACCTGTAGTCGGGTATTTAGGTTTTGCCTATAAATACTCATGCTAGGGGCAACGAGTAGGCCGTTCCAAACTTGACGATCACGCGGATGCTTAGAGCACTCCTAACATTCTCAAAGTTTTTTCGTTTTGCCCTAGCCCTCGCTCCCGGAGCCGTCGTTCTCTTGCTCGCGTTTTTTTCTGGATCGTCGTCGCCGCACTGGTTCTTCCTCCTGATTTCGAGAATCCTGTCGCTGCTATGCTGGTGTTCGTGAAATTAGCACTGGCCGATCTCGTTTCTCCCCGTCGTCGATCGAGTTTTTTTTTTTGCAGACCATATCTAGTTCGCTCGATCGGAAAAGCAGCGTAAATCTGTCCTCGTCACTGTTTTTCGTCGCCGATCTAAGGCACGTTTGGAGGAGAATTGCCGCCGCCGCTCTCCATTCTTCTCCCCCGATCGGGATTCTGCGTCGGAGTTCGTCTCAAGGAAGAAGTATATCTCGCTCGGGATCTTTTGCGTTGATGTTGTTTGCAAATTCCGGCCGCCGATCACAAGGAAGGAACAACATAATCGCTCGATCGTCAAGGAAGATTGGAAACTGCCGCCTATTTCGTCGATCTAAAGGAAGAAAGTCATCGTCATTCGATCTCAAGGTAGAAGTCGGGATCTTTGCACCGACTGTCATCCCTCTCGCGTGCAGCCGCCTATCTTTCCTGTGTGCCGCCCAGATCGGGAAGAGGATCTCGATCCCGTTACTTATCTCGTGAGGAGTCATCGTCGCTCTAGGTCGGGATCTGCGCCTGCTATCGCCGAAAGTCTCTCCGACCGTTCTCGTTTTCTGCTGGTCTTTCTCCCAGATCGTGAAGTAGGGCTTGTTGTTACCAGATCCTTTTTTTGGACTTAGAAGGAATCCAGTGATATCACCTTCTCCATTTAGTGGTTTTTCTGATCCCTGTTTGGCAGAGAATTCAAAGGATTGATATCTGTTTTTTGGATCCTGGTCAGTTGACAGAGGTGTGCCTCTGTGGAATTTGTGGAATTTGGTTCTTGTCTGGTTGTATTGCCGCTTGGAGGACCAAATAATTTTCTCCTAGATTGGATCTGAAGAATTCACCATCGTCGTCTCGCTCATGTGATTTCTTTCTTGTTTTACTGCTCTCGTTCTAGGTTGTTAGTGGCGCTCCAAGTCTCTTAGTAGGAACTCACTATGTCGAAAGGGAATTCTTCTGTGCCGATGATCAAGTTGGAGAAATTCTCCAACTCTGAGTTTAGTGCCTGGAAGCGGAACATGCAGTTCGGCATGAAGTACCTGAATTTCTTCTATACAGTGCAGACTAACTTCGAATCCTTTAAAGGAGGAGAAGACGAGGATCAGTGGATCAACGATGAAGACTTCTATCATGATTACATCCTCAACTGCATCTCAAACAGACTTGCAGAAACATACAACAAGTTGAAAACTGCAAAGGATATATGGGAAGCCTTGGAGGAGCAGTTCAAGGAAGAGGAGAACATGTCCAAGTCGCACCTGTTGGACAAATTCATGGCTTTCACCTTCACTGAGGAAAGGAAAATCCTTCCACAGGTAGCTGATTTTGAAAATCTGGTGGACATGCTGAAGAGTGAGAACATACCATTGCCAGATGCTTTTGTTGTAGGAGCGATAATTTTTAAATTACCCTTGGCGTGGTATTCTTTCAAGACTGAAATGTATCGGAAGAATACGCAGGTGAGCCTGAAAGACCTCAAGCGCTTTATATGCATTGAGGATGAGAACTGGACTAGACACACCTTAGAGACGATTAACAAGCAGATCTCTGCTGATAACATGCTCACGCATCCTAAGCGCAAGACTAATCTTGGAAAGACCAGACCACCGACCAGCGCACCCGCAGTTGCTGCCACCAGCAAAAAGATTAAAAAGTTTAAAGGCAAGTGCTACAACTACAACAAGTGGGGTCACTGTGATTCTGAGTGCAAGCAGCCCAAAAGGGGCGAATCCAGCACACCCAGGACTGATAGCAAAGCCAATATGGTTTATCAGAGTGCGCCTACCGACTTTGTTGTCATGGTCGGAAAGGGGAAGGCCAGTTCAGAGTGGTGGCTCGATTCAGGTGCTACCTGCTACGTCTGCAACAATTCTGCACTTCTGGAGGATTTCAAAGATGTTAAAGAGACTGTCATTGTTGCAAATGGAGCTGTAACTGATGTGCGGAGGGTGGGGAATGCTACTTTGACACTCTATTTAGGTATGCCTTTACTTTTAAAGAATGTTAAATTTATACCCTTGTTTGCTGCTAATTTAATATCTATTAGTTTGTTATGCGATGCGGGTATGTCGTTTAACATTAGTGGAGGTCGAGTAACCCTTATGGTTCACTCAAATTACTTTGGTTGTGCATATGTAGTTAATGGAATGTATAGGCTGAGTCTAGCAAATGAGATAGTCAATCAGGTTAGTTCAAATTTAATAGATCCTAAGACTTTACATGCAAGACTAGGATACGTGAACTATATGAAACTAATTCTACTAGCTAAAACTCAAAACATTCCCTTAGACACAACCATTAAGTTTGACAAATGTGAAATTTGTGCTCAAACTAAGATAACTAGAACACCTTTTGGTCAGGTTTCTAGGAGCACATAATTGCTAGAGTTAATACATTCTGATATTTGTGACTATAAAAGTTTTGTCACCCGAGGAGGTCGGAAGTATCTGATAATATTTATCGACGATTACTCTATGTTTAGTCACATTTCCTTACTTAAATCCAAAGATAAAGCTTTTGAAAAATTCTGTATTTTCAAAAATAGGATTGAAAATCAACTAGACATGAAAATTAAAAGGCTAAGGAGTGATAGAGGAGGCGAATACGTCTCTGGAGAGTTCAGAGATTTTCTTGCCAGCAATGACATAATTCCTGAATCGATTGCCCCGTATTCACCATAATACAACAGTATCGCTGAGCGAAAAATAGGACTTTAACAGAAATGTTGAATTCCACGTTGTTGACTGCTGGCATGTCTGCGGCCTACTGGGGTAAAGCCGTTCTCACGTCAAATCACATTCTTAATAAAGTACCTCATACAAAGTTGACTAAAACAACCTATAAGCTTTGATTTAAGAGACCTCTTAAATTTGATAATCTTAAGACCTGGAGTTGTATCGGTTATGTTAGGATGCCTGACTCTAGAAGAGCTAAGATTGGAACTAGGACGAACACTTGCGTCTATCTAGGATGTGCAGAGGATAGTGCTGCAGACAGGTTTCTAGATCTCTCAACTAATACTGTAATAAAATCTAGAGATGGAGTTTTCTTTGAGGATAAGTTTCTTAAGAATAAAAACCTGATGATTCCAGGTCTGCCAGTCACTAATACTAAGACTTTTGTTGAGCCAGAAATGAGAACCTCTGACACAGAGCCCATATACACTAGTGAGTTAGCATCTAAAAGGTTATCTAATAGAGAATAAGTTCCTAAAAGCTTCGGTATAAACTTTGTGACTTACCAAGTTGAAGCTGATCCATCGACCTATAAGGAGGCGATGCGGTCTAGGGATTCTCTGTTATGGAAAGAAGTCATAGATGATGAGATGAACTCTCTCCTACAAAACCACACTTGGACCTTGGTTGATTTGCCCAAACGGGCTTAGAACCATTGGAAGTAAGTGGGTTCTGAAGAAGAAGCTTAGTTATGATGGGATATTGCTAAATACAAAGCATGTTTAGTATCCAAGAGATACATTCAAGTGAGTGGTATAGACTACTTTGATATATACTCACCTATTTGTCACATTGCGATAATTAGGATACTTCTTGCGTTAAAATCTATTGAACATTTTGTTGTTCATCAGATGGATGTCAAGACTATATTTCTTAATAGAGATCTGACTGTGGAGATCTATATGCATCAACATGAAGGGTTTGTCGTAGAAGGTCTAGAAAATAAGGTCTGTAAGTTGATTAATTCGCTCTACGGATTGAAGCAAGCACCTAAATTATGGCATGAGACATTTGACACTTGTTTAAAAGATATGGGCTTTAAGTATAGTCTATCAGATAAATGTCTGTACGTAAGAACAAGTTCAACTAAAGTCGCAATTATATATTTGTACGTTGATGACATGCTAATTCTGCGTACTGATCAATCTGAGGTGGAAGACGTGAAAGTTGTCTTGATGGCTAAATTTAGCATGACAGACTTGGGAGTGGTGAAAACCATCCTAGGTATGGAAGTGAACTTTACTAAAAAGAGTATAACCCTAAGTCAGAGTCACTACATTAGGAATCTACTGGAAAAGTGGTGTTACGTTAGTAGCAAAAAAGCTGAGACTTCATACAACTACAACAATAGATTGAAACTGAATGAAGGTTCACCTATTAGACAGTTGGATTACTCCAAACTCATAGGTAGTCTCATATATGCTACAACCTGCACTAGACCTGCCATAGCCTTTACAGTCGGCATGTTGAGTAGATTCACTAGCAACCCTGGGAAGGATCAGTGGGACGCCTTAGAAAGGCTAATGCGATACTTAAAGTACACTGAAAAGTATGTTTTATGTTACAGTGGATATCCTCCAGTGCTTGAGGGTTATTCTAACGCCTCCTAGTGCTCAGAAATTGCTGACAGTAGATCCACTAGTGGTTATGTGTTTACCCTAGGAGGAGCAGTAGTAGCTTGGAAGTCTAAGAGGTAGACGTGTATAGCACTATCCTCTATGGAATCAGAACTCTATGCTCTCACCGCAACTAGAGAAGAGGCAGAGTGGATAAGAGACCTGATAATGGGCATTCCAATGACGATTCTGAAAATACACTCTATTTCGTTATATTGTGACAATCAAACCACAAAGACCATTACTACAAATATATTGTTCAATGGAAAGCGAAGACAACTAAGGTTGAAACAGGCCTGGTTGACCTATCTCACCAGTCAGGGGATAATCTCCCTTTTGGACGTGAGATCAAAAGATAATGTAGCAAATGTACTTACCAATGGCTTATGTAAGATTCTAACAACTAAAATATCGTGGGAGATGAGATTAAAGTTCATTTAGGAGGACTTAATACCTTGCTTATGTTTTAGATTTTAGAACCGTAGTCTACCTAAATTCAAGCATCTAGAGTGAGCATACTGAAGTATTTCAGATGCTATTTGATGAAAGACAGAGATGAATAGTTGTCTGTCATTCCAAACTTGATGACTTACGCAATTATTTCATTCGAACACTAAATTGAGTATCATTTCAAAAAAGAATACTGAAGTTGCTGATATGAGTCCTGATATTATGATTATTGATTATATCATTCCAAACTTGATGATATGATGGTCACAATTTATTGTATCATTTCAAACTTGATGATATAACATAATTGTGAAATGTTGAATTATAATCTTAATAATCGATGGAACATAGTTTGATTCTATGAAATCAATTTTCTAATTTTGTGTAAATTAGATAGAGATGCTGATTTGTGATTCTTTCTTCCTTGTTAGAGTATTACGTTCTTTTACTGCTAGAACTAATCACTTTACTTTTGATTGACAAATGTTAGAATTCATAGAGATTTGTCTCATGACATTCTTATTGTGTTTGTTTGCAGATCACATGGAGATTGAAGGAGAGAAAGTTGATTTCGACCCAGATGAAGATGATCTATTGTTTGCACTCATATTTATGGTTTTTCTGAAAAACTTCTTTTTGGTCGGTATTAACTATTATTTAAGTAGCATGTACTGTTCCGACACTTATTTACAATATATAAGAAAATTGTTGAGGTATATTGAAATAGGCGTGACAGGTGCTTAACGGGTTGCGGTTAGGATCTGATATGAGTTCAACAACTCGTAGTCGGGTATTTAGGGTTTACCTATAAATACTCATGCTAGGGACAACGAGTAGGTCGTTCCAAACTTGACGGTCCCGTGGATGCTTCGAGCACTCCTAATAGGTTACACCTTAGGTGGTTATGTCAGGGGAGGTTTGGATATCCGCACCCCATGCATGGGAGGCCGCTAACGCCTCTAAAGAGACCCCATCAATTATTAAAATGCAGTTTCTCTAAGACGTATTGTGTCTGTGTGATGATTTTGACTTCATTTGGCACAACGATGGCGGTCATAAACATTCGAGTTAAATTGTTATTCGATAATGATCAATTAAAAAAATTCATTCATTTGAACATAAATAAAAGTTGATGAAATTACTCAGGTGGACGTTAACCAAAGACAGTTTAACCCTTATCTGCCTGTATACATACTGCATGGTGCATACAAAATTATTTCCAAAGAATTCACTAATTGTATTAATTTATATTTTCTTAATAAAAAAACTCTAAACTATTAAATCCAGTGATAACTTATTCACATAATTCTGATTCCATTATTATCCAAATCCCGCATGTAGAAATCTGGCTTCCACTACACACCTTAGCAGTGCACGATGTACATATAATTATCCACAAATTTTGATAACATTTTATAAAACATGCAATTAAAAGAAAGAGAAAAAAAAATATTATTCCGCAATAAAATACAGAAAAATAGCTGATATGACATCAAAGGCTTACACAAACACAAGTTATGGCCAAAAAATTTTAAAATACAGCTCATAAATTCGAGAAAATATGATGCGGACACAATTAGCATATAGTTCAATGTTATGGATAATAATTATATAATAAATGATATTAATTAATTATTTGATGATAATGATAAATACTACCACTGCGCTGTTTGGAAATTGGAATCAAGTTTTCGCTAAGATAAGTTTTGACAAACGGAGTTTAATAAATAGCAGTGTGATAAAAAAAATTTATAATATCTTAATTTAAATTAATTAATCCCTTAAATGAAGCTGTAACGTGTAATAAAACTACAGTCAGAGCAATAAAGAAGCATTATCAAATCGGCCAGTTTTATTTAATTTCGGATCTTATAAATTTAGGCTTTATTTATTTAATAAGTTATTGGTCGGCAGCAGGCAGCAGTGCAGCACCTGTATTTTGTTTCTCACTCCATTGTGTTTGGCACGTGAATTTTTCCATCGTATTATTTTACTTTTTTATTGTAGTATTTTTTTGAATTTATATTCTATATTTTATTTTCACTCAAATATATATTGGTCCGCAGCAGGCAGCACCTGTATTTTAAATTCTATATTTCTATATCTATACATATATACAAATGAATATGGGCAGCCAATAGGATTGCACGGTGTAACAATGAGGCCCTCCAAAGTAATCTCAACCGTTCATATGCGGGCATGAGATTTTTGGGGTCAAGGAGGCTTCAAACCGAAAAGTGATCAACATGAAAGTTGTAGATCTCGGCGATCCGAACAACTTTCATGTTGATCATTTTTTGATTTAGAGCCTCCGTGATCCGTTCTTATGCGGGCATGAGATTTTGGGGGTCAAGGAGGCTTCAAATCGAAAAGTGATCAACATGAAAGTTGTAGATCTCGGCGATCCGAACAACCTTCATGTTGATCATTTTTTGATTTAGAGCCTCCGTGACCTTCTATTTGGGAATCTTTGCCGCCGGCGGGGCGGGCGAAGCCCGCCGGCCCGAACTGTGTACTGTCGCGGAGGGCACGGGGGACCCCCCGTGCACTGTCACTCGTTGTATATACAAAGAAGTATTGTTGACCGTTGCGATTGCGTTGTGTAACATTTGAGGCCCTCCAAAATAATCTTGACCGTCCGTTTTTTACTAAGCAGGTAAAAAGAGGGCCCACCTGACCTACAAATCATTCTTGGCAAAACACATGGGCACGCCAGCCCGTGAACACAAGAAGCCTGTGATTAGGCTATCCTGCCAGCAGAAACAATGCTAAAGTTACTCCTTTATACTCCATATATACAACAAAATGTCTCTGCTCTTTAGGGATGTGAGACTAAAGAAGTCGCACACAAAAATAAAAAAAAAGTGCTTTATCCATTACAACACCGAAACTAATGCGATAGTTCAAAGAACTATAATATATATATAAATTTAAATTTTTTGTTTTAATTTTTAACTTTTTTAATATATATAAAAAATAATTTTAAAATACAAATAATATGTAATGATAAAAAAAAATATTGAGAAAATTACATGATAAAAAAATATTAAGAATCGTCGGGGGTGACAGGCGAGCCCGCCCCAGACTGGTTACTATCGCGCGGAGCACCGGGGGCGCCCCATGCACTGTCACTCGTATTTTATACAAAGAAATATCAGGAGCCGTTGTGATTGCGCGGTGTAACACGGTATTCATCTAAATCAATCTCGTGTTGATTTTATTGGCTCCTACCCGGTTCAAGTGGACTGGACCACTTTATATATATATATATACAAAAGCATGCGGAACATGTTTTGTATATATATATATATATATATATATATATATTATATTATATATATTATAATATATATATATAATATATATATTATATAAATGTATATATATATAAATTAATGAAAGCATGCTCCGCATGCTTTCATTAATCTATATATATATATATATTTATATATATGTATAGGATAGGAATTCAGACAGCAAGAGGGAGCCGCCTGGTAGAAGGAGTAGAGCCGGCCAACAGGAGGATCAGCTCTCTTCTCTCTTGTTCGTGCACTCGGAGAGGTCGTGGCCGAGAGTGTTCGTCGCCGGTCTTGGAGGAGTTAACCGCCGGCGTTGAGAGAGTTGTTGCCGGGCTCGGTTGGAGTTGTTCGCCGGCGTTGCAGTGGAGAGACACGGTGTCGACGGCGTGCGCGTGTGCAGTTAGCCTCGACGGAGGTTTCTCTCCGGTGACGGCGTTGTTCTCCGGTGGTGGCGGTGGTTGCGGTTGAACGTCGGACCTCGACGTTGAAGGTTCGGTGAACCTTGTGCGTCCGTTGTGCTAGCGGATTGCAGTCAAGATTGTCCTCTCTCCCGCGGACCGAGCGTGTCCGGCTTCTCCGCGGCGTTTCTGTATCGGACGTTGATCATTATTGTGATATTTTTGTTATAAAATATTGACGTTATTTTTCTTTGTATTTTTGACTGTTCAGTGGAATTTGTGGAGCCAATTTCTAACAAGTGGTATCAGAGGCAGGTTCGGTAGACGACCGTGATTGGACGTTCTAGGAAGGGTTTGACTGCGGTGGTGAACGACTAGGTCCTCTTCCCACTCTTTCAGATCCGACCTTTGAACAAATCAGGTCTTCTAGTTTGTCGGCGACAGTCATGGCAGGGAAGAACGCAACGTTGGATAGATTTTCCGTAGAGAAGTTCAATGGCGGTGGAAATTTTAGCCTATGGCAGATTCGAGTTAAGGATATGTTGGTCCAACAGGGTTTGATTCGAGTCTTGCGGGGGCGCGACAAATTATCCACGGTGGTGAAAGATGAGGAATGGCAGGATCTTGATGAAAAAGCCACGAGCACAATCAGGATGTGTGTTGCTGATCAGGTGCTCTTCAACATCGGGACTGAAGAGACGGCAGTCGAGCTTTGGGAGAAGCTGGAGCGACTGTACTTGGCAAAATCCGTGACGACTCGATTGTTGCTGAAGCAGCGCCTCTATGCGCTGAAGATGCAGGAAGGTGGCAACCTGCAGGAACACTTCAATGTGTTCAACGGTCTTCTGAGCCAATTGCATGTGGTTGGCTCGAAGGTAGAGGAAGAAGACAAAGCTCTCTTACTTCTTACCTCGCTCCCGGCGTCTTTCAAGCACATGGTGACTACGCTCCTGTATGGGAAAGATACGGTGGGGCTGGAAGAAGTCACGTCGGCGCTGTTATCCAGTCAGATGTTCAAGGACCCCACTCCTAGGGGTGAACAGATCTTGGTAACGCATGAACGCGGGAGGAGTTTTGACAAAGGATCGAGCAGTGCACGAGCTCGGTCGGCGTCGAAGAAGGCAGTGACGTGTTACCACTGCAGACAGGTTGGTCATATTAGGAGAAATTGTCCGCAGCGTGCAGGAAGTTCTGGAACTTCGAAGGATGTCCAAGATGCGGGCATGGTGACACTCGACCTGGAAGGAGATGACGGTTTTTATTGCGTCACTGAGAGTCAAGGTGACTCTAATAGCTGGATCTTGGATTCGGGTGCTTCGCAGCACATTTGCTCAGATGCGGCGATGTTCAGTTCACTGGAGGTGACGTCTGGGTCGGTCTTTTTGGGTGACGGCTCAGTATGTGAGGTCACGGGGAAAGGGACTGTGGACATTCTGACGCATGACGGAGCAGTGCGCAGGCTTGAGCGGGTACACCTGGTACCTAAGTTGCGCAGGAATCTGATTTCGTTGGGCAGATTGGATTCCAGTGGTTGCAGTTTTGCAGCAAGAGATGGAGTTCTGACGGTGAGGCGAGGGCGCACCGTACTCATGCGAGCTTTGCAGCACGGTAGTCTGTACCGGCTGATGGGGACCACGATGCAAAGTGGTGTGCCCATGATTTCTGCTGCCGACAGAGGTGATAGTCATGGTGGTGCAGTGGATCGCCTTCCAGGGACTCGGGTTCGACGAGTCAGTTTTTGCGATCCGGTTGCGACGACGTTCAGCGGTTGAGCCGAGCAGGGATGAGTCGACTGGAGCAGGTCGGCTGATGCCTCAAATCGTTGAGGTGGTGTTTCGCGCAGTTGTGTGCTTCGTGCAGGTGGTGGTAGTGGAACCAGGGTATGAGCCAAGGTGGTGTTTGTTGATTTTATTGGCTCCTACCCGGTTCAAGTGGACTGGACCACTTTATATATATATATATACAAAAGCATGCGGAACATGCTTTGTATATATATATATATATATATATATAATATTATATATATTATAATATATATATATAATATATATATTATATAAATGTATATATATATAAATTAATGAAAGCATGCTCCGCATGCTTTCATTAATCTATATATATATATATATTTATATATATGTATAGGATAGGAATTCAGACAGCAAGAGGGAGCCGCCTGGTAGAAGGAGTAGAGCCGGCCAACAGGAGGATCAGCTCTCTTCTCTCTTGTTCGTGCACTCGGAGAGGTCGTGGCCGAGAGTGTTCGTCGCCGGTCTTGGAGGAGTTAACCGCCGGCGTTGAGAGAGTTGTTGCCGGGCTCGGTTGGAGTTGTTCGCCGGCGTTGCAGTGGAGAGACACGGTGTCGACGGCGTGCGCGTGTGCAGTTAGCCTCGACGGAGGTTTCTCTCCGGTGACGGCGTTGTTCTCCGGTGGTGGCGGTGGTTGCGGTTGAACGTCGGACCTCGACGTTGAAGGTTCGGTGAACCTTGTGCGTCCGTTGTGCTAGCGGATTGCAGTCAAGATTGTCCTCTCTCCCGCGGACCGAGCGTGTCCGGCTTCTCCGCGGCGTTTCTGTATCGGACGTTGATCATTATTGTGATATTTTTGTTATAAAATATTGACGTTATTTTTCTTTGTATTTTTGACTGTTCAGTGGAATTTGTGGAGCCAATTCCTAACATCTCGATCGTCCGTTCATTGCTATGTTTGAAAAAAAAACTCATTGAGCCCATGAAGCGGTGAATTTAACAAAGCCCATCAAGAGAAAACAAACAAGAATTAAGCTGAGTATGCTCCTTTTATACAAGGTGATATGATGCAATTTTGGCGATGTGAGACTAAGGCTCTGTTTGGTTGGCCTGTTGCTGACGGAAAGCTGCTGATGAACTGTTGCTGATAGAAAAAGTGCTGATTCTAGAAAACAGAGTTTTGTTAAAAAACTGTTTGGGTGAAACAGAGTTTACAAAACGTAGTTTTCAAAAAATTGTTTGGATACAAAACGGAGTTTTGAATAAATTTTTTTTTCATCATCCTTTCGGTTTGATAGACTTAGGATTTTTAAGTGAAATTTGAGATTTAATTCCAATAAAAATGACCTCCAATTTTAATTCCAAAGCTCAATTCCATCCAAAAGAACAAACTTTAGTAAGAATTTCAAGCATATAAAAAAATGAGCATGAATCATCTAAAACAACCAAATGAACATACAGAATGATTTTCTTTCATTCTCAGCCCAAATTCATTCATCAAATTTTTCTGAGTCCAGTAAAAGCGATGGAGTTCCCGAACCTAAAGCAGGAAAAGAGACCCCAAAAGCCGTTTTCAAAATTAACAACAAAATCGGCTTTTAATCCCGCAGTATCACTGCAATGATAAGAAATCATCAAACCTGATTCCTAAAAATAAACTCATACCGAAGCATTGCCTGCTAAGGTATTAACGAACTAGATGGGGGGAAAGGAACGCTAGGGATTGAATAATCGGCCAGTCTTCCGATTACCACCTAACGCTAGGGATAAGCACAGTCATTCATACCTCCCTGAAGCAGGTAGCGATGGCGCTACTGGCAAATCTTCCGGCATAGGAGATTTCTCCCTTGGCACCGCCGTGATCACCACCTCCCATGATCGCCGGAGCATGCTGGAGCTTGGAAGCCTTAACTTGAAATTATGATTTGTGGGATGAGGGAATATATAAGGGCAAGATTAATAAGGCAGGAGGAGATCAAGGTATCAGGATCCTCTCCATTTCAAGTGAAATGGAGGGGATCCATTTCACGGTCGAGATTGAAATGCTTTCGATCCGACGGGTTCATCATTTCCCATGTTTTTTTAGATTTTTTTAATCAAAAAAATCTTCACCACAAGATTTCTTTCCAACTTGTCTTGTCCATTAGATATTGAAATGGATCCCCTCCATTTCAAGTGAAATGGAGAGGATCCCGATCCGAGATCAAGTGGGTGTCGATGATAAAGCTGTCTGTATAATTTTTTTGTAATGGCTCGGAAGATGTGGAGCTAGTCCTCGGTAAGTACGAAGTCGTACGCCTCCTCGGCGGCATTGCTTGCGAAGACGGGGATCGGGATGGCTCTCTCCGCCCTAGGTTGCGGCGGGGTTTTGGGAAGAAGAAGATCCGGAAGAATGAAGATGATCAACAGCGAGCGGGAGGGGGGCTGGGATCGGGAAGAAGAGGATCAACAGCGTCTGCGGTGGACAGCGAAAAAAATTTGCGGCCGGGGTATAAATGGGAAACCGCGGACATAAATAAACGGAGTTTGGAAAATAAGTGGATCCAAACGCTGCTTTTTACCAAAATGCCGGTACGTTTTCACCTCACCGCAGGCAAAAAGCCTAATCAAACGCCACCTAATAGGCAATGACAATGAACAATAAAGTTTTTTTTCCCGCAAGCCTACCAGCTTTAAAAGGCTAAGCAAACCCATTTTGATATTTGCTGAAGAAAACAGGCCCCCGCCAAAGCCCAAACTACTCCTACATAGCGAAATAATAGCACTAGACTTATAAACATCTCATGCATGTTTAAGTTTGACAATGTGGGATAAAAGAGGGTGCGGTTACTAGCAAATTCAGTTTGATTTCTAGCAAATCATTACTATTAGTAAACTCTTATTTTTCAAAATGACTATTTGAAAATCATTTTGTTACTAGCAAACCAACATAATTTTTTTAAAAAAAAATTAAATTTTGTTTAAAACATTCATTTTTTCAAAATAACCCGCTGCATATAATGACACTACAAATAAATTCAAATGTATTCATTCAACCACTTATGTTAGCATTATAGATGAGTCAAAATGCTGCAAATGTTTAGTATGTCCAAAATTGCTTTTTCAACAAAATATTATTATCTGCACCAAAATCTTTAAATAAAATATCGGTCGGTTTAGAAATACATTTGATTTCTAATTCCTATAAGGATGTGTTGTATATACGAGTTTGTGTATATAAGAATATATACGTTCCTTTGAACTGCATCTTATACGTACAATTTCATGAGAAGTGTTCAACATGAAAGTTGTAGATCTCGATAAGATCAACAATTTTCATGTTGAACACTTTTTGATTTGAAGCACTTTCGACCCCCGATTTGGCCCCTGAAAAAAGTTACGTCGTACATATGTACGGACGCCCGAGATCGGCGTGACTTTTTTCGGTGGCTAAATCGAGGACATAAACGACTTCAAATCAAAAAGTGTTCAACATAAAAGTTGTAGATCTTGTCTAGATCTACAACTTTTATGTTGAACACTTTTTGATTTGAAGTAGTTTAAATCCCCGATTTTGGCCCGGAAAAAAGTCACACCGAAAATCTGTACGTTTCGTGCATGTCTTTTTAGGGCCCAAATTGGAGGCATAAATGGCTTCAAATCAAAAAATGATCAACATGAAAGTTGTAGATCTCATTTCATGTTGATCACTTTTTCAAATGAGACATCTTTGGGGCTCAAAATTCAAAAATTTAAAAATTGCCAAAAAGACAGATTGGTTTGCTAGTAGTAATTTTTGGGGAGAAAAAAATACAAAAAATGACTGAATCTGTTTTTTTTCTGATTTGCTAGAAATAAAAGTGGGTTTACTAATAACAACACCCTAAAAAAACTAGAGATAAGATGATAACTATGATGTTCTCACTGTCTTTATAAAAAAATAAATTAAATGCCCTTATAAATGTCAATACAACAATGACAAATTTTTTTAAAATAAAGTTGACTTCATTAAAAATTAAACATTTTTATAAAAAATCAAATGACTTTATTTTTTCTATTATCTACAACCCAGTATTCGCAGAGTGGGTCCAATAGGGCAGATGAGTGCGCCAACCAAGCCGCCAGGCGAGCAAGCCAGCCAAGCCGGCACGCATCCGCCAGGCGAGCGAGCGAGCTAGGACAACCCGACCCGCTTCCGCCACACAGACTGGAGGACCGCGCGAGCCGGATCGCCAGCCCGCGTTTGCCTAAGTTGCCGCCAGACCAAGATTGTCGGCCCGCCTCGTGTAAGGGGCAGGCGAGTCGCAGGAGTCCGGCCCGCGCTTGCCTAAAGAGAGAGGCGAGTTGCAAGAGCCAGGCCGCGTCCGCCCAATTGAGTGGCGAGCTGGTCCCGATTTTCCCCTATGAGTGGGGTGCAAATATCTTGTGGTTAATATAATTTGGACTGCCAAATGTGATTAGGTCTGCATTTATCTCCTCAGAACATCGGAGTTTTGCTGTTAGCAGACCTCCTTTTGGCTGCATATAATCGTTTAGAACAACGGAGTTGAGCTATTTGCAGGTTAGGCCTAAAAATCTATAAATAGATCTAAGAGGGTATCTCAGAGGAGTTTTTTCCCAGTTTTCTAATTCTCTGATCTTCTTGCACTTTCTGAGGTGCCCCTAGCTCAGCACTGAATAAGGAGGGGAGACGCTCTAAGATCTTTCGGGTGTGTGGTGGGACCTCCGTGCTGAAGCCTTGGGTCAGTTCTGAGTTCTAAGCCTTCGGTCAATCCAGCTTGCTAGGAGAAGTAAGTGTGTGATCACCCCTTCCCCAAGGGTTCAGACTCCACATAAGCCGATTCCCGGTTTCAATATTTTGGTGCGGTGAGAGTGGAGAGTGATCAGCACTGAAAACCTTAGCAAGCTCAATGACTAGAGGCGAAGGGAAAGGTTCTGACCAGGCCAACTCGCCACCTCCCCCACACCCCTCTCGCCACTCTCAGCATGTTTGAGGACTTCCGGCATGAGATACGGAACCTCATAACCTTCGCACTCACTGCTCGCGGCGAGTGCTCGATCGACACCCTCGATCCCAGTGGCCACAACCCCAGCCCTGGGCGAGAACGCCCCTATTAGGCGACCTGGGAAAGAAGTAGCGACAGAAGGTAGTGGGCGAGATCTCCCCGAGCGAGATCTCCCCGAGCGAGACCTACCAGGGCGAGCCCTGTTCCCTAACTCGGCAAGTGCGGGATGATCCAGCGAGATAGAGGTGCGAGACTGCCCAGCTCGCCTGACAGGGGAGGGAAGTCACTTTAGTGAGCTGTTCTCATCCGCCCCAGGTCCAGAGGGGTTCTGCGAGCCGGAAATGTCCTATTACACCGGAAGGGATGATCCGGATCAGCACATCCAGTGGCTTGAGGATGTGGTTTCAATCAGGCAAATGTCGGATGCCTTCAAGTGCTGGCTCTTCGTCATCACACTCAAGGAGAAGGTGAGGGATTGGTTCCATCAGCTTCCGTCTAGCTCCATCTATTATTTTGAGAACCTGTGTCGGGTGTTCTTGCTGTGGTTCATAACTTCCAAGAAGAGGAAGAAGGATTCGAAGTCCTTGTTTCTCATCAAATAAGGGGTGAACGAAACTCTGGGGAGTTACATGAACTGGTTCCAAGAAGAGGTCCTCCAGGTTCAGGAGATGTCAGGGCACACCCTCATGGTGGCCTTTACCCTGGGGCTGCAGTAAGGGTTCTTCAGGATGGAGCTGAAGCGGGTGCCTGCGATGTCGTTCGAGGAGCTGATGGAGAGTGATGCCTGAGAAGTCGAGGGGGAGGTGTCGAACACGGCATTTGCCAGGAAGTTGGCCAGGTAGGCTGCGAAGGAAGAGAAGAAGCCAGGAGGAGGTAAGGGGTCGGAGGCCAGGAGGGCAAAGCCCAGGCAGAGGGAGCAGCAGCAGCCAAGGTGGGGCCGCCAAGAGCCGAATAATCGGCTAGGCTGGAGGAAGCTAGAGTGGCAGGACCAGGGCCCAAGGAGAGGTTTCCACATAGAAGATAACCGCCAAGAAGGGCAGGGCTAGTTCAACCCCCCGAGTTGGAGGCAGGGCCAGAGACCTCCTCTCCTCGATCAACATCAGACTATGGCGATAGCTTTGGGGAGGAGGAGGGGAGGCTTCCTGAGGAGGAGGCAGGAGGTCAGGGCAGAGTTACTCTACTGTGATTTCCACCAAGAGGAGGGTCATGCAACGGCCACCTTCCCAGAGTTCCTAGAGATGAGGGGAGCAAGGGGGCAGGCCCAGCAACAGCAGCAACACCGCCAGGAAATGCGAATAGAGGAAGTCCTGCCAAGGGTAGAGGAGGACAGGTGTGAGGACCGGGCCGATATCGGAGGCCGAGGAGGGATCAGAGTGATCCATGGGGGGTAGGAGTCGAGGCCGCCCGTAAGACGAGTCTCCAATCCATGTACCACCGGAGCATCGCCTCCACATCCCTAACCCCGCCCCCAAAAGAGAAGATTACCTTCTCCCGGAAGGACATGTCGTACCACGAGGATCCATTTTGCGACGCACTAGTAGTCCAAGCCGCAGTCGAAAATTTCACCATCTCTCGGATCCTCATGGATAATGGGAGCTCCATCAACGTCATCTTCAAGAAGATGTTCAACGACATGAAGGTGGAGGCCAGGTGGGTGTTGGCCTCGGATGGTCCTCTGTTCGGATTCTCCGGGGAGAGGAAGGAGGTAGAAGGAGGAGTGGGGCTCCATGCCACCTTAGGGGGGGTGATATGCCCGAAATGGTCTACGTATTTAAACGCAAGTGCACGTGTCATGTCAAGTAATAAAAGAGTGAGTAATAATCGTTCCCACTGAGAGGTGGTAAATTCAGCGCTTGGAAATACCAGTTATGTCTTTTCCTTAAATCAAAGTAAGACGAAATTGGTGGTTTTTGTTTTGGAATACTAAAACTGAAAATAAAGACTTCTAATTAAAATTACTACGAATATTTGGAGAACTACTTTTCTCATCAAATCGGAGATATAATCTTGTATTATGATTTCCTGGTTTAGTGCGATGAATAAGTGAATGCGTCGCTGTGAAAATGCGTGGTGAAAGTATCTTGCAATGATTTTAAAATAGAGATTTGTATCTCTCGATATCGGAAAACCCTTATCCTATATTCCCCCTCGGGTTGAATAAGAACCGCTTAAAGAGCAAAAAACCAAAATTGCTAACACCAAGAGGAAATCTCTTTCTCTCTTCAAATGCTATATCAGAATTATGATATACTACCACAACTCCTCTCTCGATTTATGAAGCGTAGCATAAAGATGAAATCTTGGCCAGAAATTTCTGAATAAAGATCATAATTTTGATAGAGAAGATTCACCATACAATCACAACAAGAAAAACTAGAAAATATTCATCACACACAACCGAGTACTCTCATAATACAAGATTAAGGAAAATTAGTTCATGGCGATGGAGGAAACACACAAAGCGTTAAGATAGATCTTACAAAACATTGTAGTTTATGCTTAATCGCTGCTGGACTCTCTTCCCGAAGTCGCTTCTTCGATCAGCATGAAGATCTTCTTCTTCCTTTAGCCATTGCTCTCCAATGGAGGTTTTTTCAAACCCTAGATGGTGCTCTCCTCAAATCTGAAAATAATCTCCAATTAATTGCTGATTTCAAAGGGATTTTGTCTTTTTAAAATATTTGCCACCCTTTGGAAGGAAGCAACCTTCCAAACTTGAAACAGGCGTCATTTTGGAATTTCAGATTTTTGAAATCCGTCCAGAGCAGATTGCAACCTATTTTTTCTGAGGTTGTGGTTTTTTTTCTAGTTCATGATATTTTGGTAGATTTTCTTCTCCAACTTGATTTCTTCGGCATTTCTTGCAATAACACATAGGAAAAAGACTCAATTAGTCATAAATAAAATAATTATGATTTATTGGCATTTATACTTCAATTAAACTCAATTTTTTCATTTTAAGACTAGTAAATAGATAAATAAATGAGCTTGATAACTTCTTTTTAGGAGATTATCACACCTCCACACTTATACTTTTGCTAGTCCCTAGCAAAGAAAATTCATAGCCGTACATTGGGTAAAAAGTAGTTAACATGATGCAAATTCAAATGACCCTCATTCTCAACAATAATTAATGAAAAACTACTTAAGAATTTCAATGAAATAGAACCTTAAAATTTTTGTTAATCATTAAGGGTTCACACAAAAAGATCAATTAGCTTGATGAAAAATAAAGCTTCATTATCATTTCTAGTGTAGTGTGTGATATCCCTTAAAATTATTTACTTCCCTTCAACTTTTCCCATTGAACTCCCTTGATAACTGAGAAGGGTAAGAATAGACTGAGTCTTTGACTTAACTTTCACAAGATTTAGTAGTTGAATTTTAAAAAAACTCATGAGGACTAGTGGTGAGAAGTGATTTTGGCTTGGTTGGGAATGAGTTTTGATAGAAGAAGATGTTCCCCTAGATAAAATTCTTAATAGTTCTTCACACTATGAGGTTCATTTCTTAATTTTTTATATATATATAGTCATAGTTGAGATCATTTCAAGTAGGTGTACACATACTTGGGCCGCATATCACTACGATATTTAAACATTATATATATATATAGTCATAGTTGGGATCATTCCAAGTAGATGTACACACACTTGGGTCGCATATCACTATGACATTTAAACAATTTTTTTTTGTACAAACACTCATCGTTGAGGAGCATACTAAGAATTAACAATTAGAAAAAAATAGGGAAATTATACGAGAGATTTCAAAGTTCAAGCTCAAAAGGTGAAGGGTGATCAAATCAAGTATAGGAAATAAGGCACAAAATGATCAAGGAAAAGTCCTAATCATTCTTACAAATTGACTAACTATCTCCATGCTTCAGCTTTCATCTCCGACTCAGTTCTTGATAACCTTCCATCATTATTTTTAAAAGACAATAAAGATATATATCTAAGAAGCAAATTATCTTAAGGTATATTATGGATGAGCGAAATTTTAAAAGAACATTTACCCATCTTGCTAATTTCAAATTAAAAATATGAACTCTTAAGATTGACCATCCTATTCAACTATAATCATTAAATAGACTTGATTAACTTGTTCGTTAATTATTTTGAGAAGTGAGATCATAAATTATAGTTATAAAAGCTCACTCTTGACTCAATTGGTAGGGGTAACACTACCCCCACCTCCACACTTTTATCCTTTGCTAGTCCCGAGCAAAGAGACGTGTTACTCATGATGATATTTTTAAAACAAGATTCCTATCAAGCGTATAAAGGTAAAGACAAAATTTAAAATTGAAATGTAGATACTCCTCTGAAATCTGAGTGTATGCATACGTGTCCAGAACTTCTGGGTGATATTCTCCTTGATCACACATCCACACTTTTACTCCTTGTGAGGTGATCCTACCAAATGATTGTAACCTGTAGAACTCATATCTAGGACTAGAAGAGCAGTTTATAGTATAGGGTATAACATTGACTCGCAATAATTCAAACATCAGAACGCATCACAAATTATAATCTAGGTAGCTATATTCAGCATGTATCATAAGATAGAAGATAAGGACAGGGTTATGCAATATATCTTTTAAAATAAAAATCACCATCAAATTGTTCATGAGTACTAGCGACGCAGTAAAAACATATCAAGTCCAAAATATATGGTCCAAAACATCAAATCCAAATAATCTTAATTAGGAATGGATTGAATCGTGACCGGGTTGCAGTTTTTTTTTTGAAACAGGTTCAGTTTAAGTGGTAGTAAAAATAAAATTGCAACCCGGTTTTTTCGGGTTGCAGTTTCTTTTCGAAACATGTTCAGTTTAAGTGTCAGTAAAAATAAAATTGCAACCTGTTTTTTTCGGGTTGCAGTTAATTTTCAAATTATTATTAGCAAATTTTTTTACTGCGCCCTCTATGTTAAGTAGACAGTAAAAATAAAATTGTAACTTGATTTTTCAGATTGCGTTTATTTTTAAATTATTATTATCATTATTTTTTTTCAAAATCTTTCAACGCTGTGCAATTTTCTCCATCTTCCAAGACTCTAAACCTATAAACTTAGCGAATTAATTTTAGTTATGCGATAATAATATTTATATTGATATAGATATTATAGATATAATAAATGATGAGTTGTCTCTCATATAACGCATAATTTATTGAAAGACTAAAAAACGGACAGAAAAAATTTAAAACATAATATGCAGAAAATAAAAGATAACTACTGGGTTTATTGTCTCCCCAGCATGACTTATTCAGAAATTTTTAAATTCTAAATTATTTGACGATGAAAAGAAAAATGAACATGTAATTGTTATAATATCCGTGTCGTTAGCGGGTACCGATACGGAGATACAACAACTACCCATCTACCTAAAGAATTATACATGCACCACATAGGTAGGGGAAACAAAAAGTAAGAAGAAGAGGAGGAATGTTCCTCACTCATGTCACCAAAATATAAATCGTTGTCCAACAAGATATCATCGTCAACAGGAAGTCTACAAAGAGGGAAGAGAATGAATGGGGCTTCCCCTATGGAGGAGGAGTAAACCTCCTCACATAAGGAGATATTTTCATCATTGACTAGGACAGAATGATCCATACCCTCGTGAAGTATACCCATGACAAATCATCATGCACAAGCTCAGACAATGGAAGGGGGTTAGGAAATAAAATAGAGGAAAGACGTAAATGATCTCTAATCATGAAAGTGATCCCGGTTTCACTCCCAGCAGGTTCTAAAAATGGATTGATGTCGGTCTCATAATCGTCATAACAAGGGGGACCCGAGAACTCAAGGGTCTCGGTGGTGAGTTGAACCTCCTCATCTAATGGAGAAGTGCAAACCTCTGCATCATAAAGGGTATCCTCTTCATCCCACTTTGGCGCGTCATCGTGCTCCAAACGTGCTCCAAAAAATCATTCCCTCCATCAGAGAGATCAATATCTTTATCTCACTTTGGCGCAGTCTCGCGTTCTGGATCCTTACCCTGTGCAAAATCTTCGAATGGATCGATAAACTTATATGTAGAAATGTTTTGCAAAGAAAAAGGAGGAACACTATTAATATCTAATTCAGAAAGTCTATGTTCGGGTTCTTTTATGAGTGGATCAAATCTAAGTGATGAATGTGGATGGGGAGGTGATGCATCATTATCAATATACGGACCCACAATTATAAGGGGCTTATCTGCAATAGTCTCACGCAAAAATGGTGGTACTACAACAGTAGATATGGTCTGGATGCCTGATTCGTAATTCTTCTCCCTCTCTCTTTTATAAGCGGCACAATCCTTCAAAACGTGATACATACTATGACAAAATAAACACTTCCTAACATTACTACTCGACAACCAAGGAGTCGAGTCATAAGGTCGAGAAACTATTTGACGTGGTGATATAAAATTATAACAATTTGTCGCATAATATTGGGGACCTAAATATTCTCTATGTTTTGCGAGCCATGAATGATACTCAGTAGTCCCCATGTAACATGCATCAGTAGTATGCAAAAATAAATTACACACAAAAATTATTTCCGACGCGAATAACCTGCTTTATAAACTTAAAAAAATTAGATTAAGACAAAATAAAACAAAAAAATTTATTCAAAAATTTTAAAAACAAAAACATGCACTAGACAATATTACAAATAAAAACAAGAAAAAAGAACTAGAGCTCAAAATACTCAGGGTTTACTAATATTGCAAGAAAAACACTAAATTAATTTCACCTCCCCGACAACGACGTCAAAAACTTGATACGCCTGAAATGGTCTACGTATTTAAACGCAAGTGCACGTGTCGTGTCATGTAATAAAAGAGTGAGTAATAATCGTTCCCATTGAGAGGTGGTAAATTCAGTGCTTGCAAATACCAGTTAGGCTTTTTTCTTAAATCCAAGTAAGACGAAATTGATGATTTTTGTTTTGGAATACTAAAACTGAATATAAAGACTTCTAATTAAAATTACTACGGATATTTGGAGAACTACTTTTCTTATCAAATCGGAGATATAATCTTGTATTATGATTTCCTGGTTTAGTGCAATGAATAAGTGAATGTGTCATTGTGAAAATGCGTGGTGAAAGTATCTTGTAACGATTTTAAAATTGAAATCCGTATCTCTCGATATCGAAAAACCTAGTCCTATATTCCCCCTCGGGTTGAATAAGAACCGCTTAAAGAGCAAAAACTAAAGTTGCTAACACCAAGAGAAAACCTCTTTCTCTCTTCAAATGCTATATCAGAATTATGATATACTACCACAACTCCTCTCTCAATTTATGAAGCGTAGCATAAAGATGAAATCTTGGCCAGAAATTTCTGAAAAAAGATCATAATTTTGATAAAGAACATTCATCATACAATCACAACAAGAAAAACTAGAAAATATTCATCACACACAATCGAGTACTCTCATAATACAAGATTAAGGAAAATTAGTTCATGGTGATGGAGGAAACACACAAAGCGTTAAAATAGATCTTACAAAATATTGTAGTTTACGCTTAATCGCTGTTGGACTTTCTTTCCCGATCTTCGCATCTCTTCGATCAAGCAAAAAGAAAAATTCTCTCCTAGTTGCTCCCCAATGGAGGTTTTCTTCAAAATCAAATATTTAGAGGGAAAAAAAAAAATAAAAAAAAAATTAATGATTGATGAATTAAGGAATTTAAACTTTTAAAAGATTTTTCCCAAGGATTAAAAAATTCCATACATGAAAAAAAACGCAAAATTTTTAATTAGAAGAAAATAGAAAAGAGCAAGCTGAAAACTGAACCTGTTTTGTGCGGGTTTTTTTTTTTTTTCATGATTTTCTTTCTCTCCTAAATTGTTGAGCTGCTTTCTTG